>VDFB02155137.1:0-11499 GCA_007258455.2 Sequoia sempervirens | reverse complement strand
GGTGTTGTTTATAAATTTTGGCAGAATATTCACTAGTATTTTGGCCATGAATTTTGCTAGAATTTTGTAGCAGACGTTCAACATAGTTATTGGCCTCCAATTCTTTATTTGATATTTGTCGGCTTCTTTAGGAATTAGTTTTATTATGCCCCTGTTGATATTTTTCCCCAATGTGCCCTTTGCCAAGGCCTCTTTATATACATCATATAAGTCATCTATGATCCATTCACTAAAGGTTTTGAAGAACTCAACCGAGAGTCCATCAACACCTGGAGATTTATCATTCTGCATTGAACTAATGGCTTGCTTTATTTCCTCTTTTGTAATCTCCTTACCTAGCTCTTGTGCTTCTAATATAGAAATCTCTTTTGGGACACTGTCCTTTATCATATTTCTTTCATTTTTACAACCTTCCCTCCTACAATCAAAAGTGAATAGTTGTTTATAGAAATTGTAAAACTGATCTTTTATATCCTCTTGGTTTGTGAAGGTTGTCCCCTCCACTTGTATTTGTTCAATGTGTTCTTTTATGTTCATTTTCCTTCAAGCATCTGAAAAAAAACTTTGAGCCTTTTTCCCCATTTTCCAACCAGTTAAGTTTGGATCTCACTTTGAGTCCTTAAATTCTAAAGTTTTGGATTCGCCTTAATGCATCCTTAGCAACCCTAAGCCTGTTGTCTAGGTCCACATTCTCAGGGGTTTTAGGAATACAACTTTCAATTTGCAGGAGCTCTTCTTGTAAAAAGTTTTCTCCTCTTCTTCTGTCAAGGGCTTTCTTTTTTCCTATCACTTGACATAGAGATTTCCACCCTTTGGTATTAAGCTCCCATCTTTCCAAGGCACTCAGGCCTTTATGCAGTCCCTAATTGATTTTCCTAAGAGCCCCAATAGCATCCAAATAATCGATGTCCTTCAACAAGGATGTATTAAGAATGAAGCCCTCCCCCCTTCTCCTTGCGACCCTACCACCAGTCTTTAGCATAAATCTTGCTTTAATAGGGTGGTGATCAGATAATGTATAGGGGTGGACTTCAACTTTGCACCCATTTTCCATTGTGTCCGGAATGAAGAAGTCTTCATTTAAGTAAAATTTGTCCAGCTTGCAATAAATCCTCCTATTACCCTTCTGGAAATTGCACCAAGTGAACCAAATACTTGGGTAATCCTTTTTCTGACCACCAATTGGGTCAGTTAGTTTCAACTTGGCTTTCATTTTTTACCAGAAAAATTTCTCATTTCCTTTCCACTCCATGTCATCTCCTCTGTTTTTGTCTTCCTTTCTTTCAACCATATTAAAATCCTCTCCAATTATCCAGAGAATGTTCTTCAGGTTGCAGAACCATTTCTATAATTTTATCCTTTCACTGTATTCATTAGGGGCATAGATTGAACAAATTCCCACAGTTTGATCTTCTAATTTCAAGCTGATCTAGATAGCCCTGTTGCAAGGGGAGACCCCAGATTTAGATATTAGGCTCTTCCATTTATTAGCAATTAGGATAGTAGCACCACCCTTGCCCTAATCATGCAAGGTGGTAAAGTGGGAAACATCCCTCCAAATGCATCAGAGGTTGGATTCAAGCGAAAAGTCAGTTGACTTGAGCTCTTGCAATAGGATCACATCTTTAGATTTACACTGCCCCACAAATCTTCTCACCACATGTTTTCTATTAGGGGATTCAAGCCCCCTCACATTCCAAGAGATGAGGTTAAGATCCATCTTGAGCAGTTGGGGGGGTTAAGTCCTTGTCAGGCTTGAAAGCCTCAAAGCATTTGGGAACATTGTTTTCTACTTCCATCCTTTTAGCCATTGGGATTTGAATGACAACACTTAACTTTTTCCTCTTGGGCTGCAACAGAGTCTTCAGGTTACCTTTCCCAACTGGGATTAGAGCCCCTTGCTCCTTTCTTGGCCTGCCAACCCTTCTTTTACTCGATGAAATGATAACACCCTCATTTGTCTCCATGGCTTGGGCAGTCTTAGATAGTTTTGGCTTAGAAAAACTGTCAAGTTCTAGATTTAAATTCTCTTTGCAACTTCCACCTTTGCCAACAAGAGCTGACACACCCATACTCTCCTCAGGACCATCGATGGACAATAGGGGAATATTAGCATCATGATCTCTGGGTAGCCCATCGGTGGAACATTGCAAAGTGTCAGTGTGCAGGGTCTTGGCCTCAAAGGTGGAAACAATGTGCTTTACTTTAGCCGGGCTCCCTTGCAGCAACTTGCATTTAGAGGCAGCCTTAATGGCTTTGGTTGAATGTTTACCAGGGCTGTCCCAACTGGTGCAACCACCCACTACACTTGGGTCCTTTAATTTTTCCAGTGCAAGCTGCTAGGCGGTCTTCCACACCTTATTTGCAGTGCCAACATCTTCTCCTGGGGGCCTCGGCATCAAGACCCCCGCTTGCAAATCCCCATCAAACTCCATATTTTCAAAGACATCCTCCAAATAATCCTTAGTGGATTGGGAGGAGGCATCAGGAAGAACATTCCCCAATAAAGAGTCAACCTCCGTGAGGTTGTCTTCCAAAGGTTGCTCACAAGGGGCTTCAAATTTTTTGGTTAGACCTTCCTTTATTTTAGTTTTCTTTTCAGTGTTAATTCCTACTTTAGGTGGCACTTTGTTTGCATGTTCTAAAATCATGCACTTTTTGGTAGTGTCATCCACGAAAATTTCCATTTTTTTAGTGTTCAAAACTTCCACCATCTGGGGGTCTCCCCACTTGATCTTTCTTTGGTAAAGTGGGTATCCGAGCTTGCGCCCGATCCATTTGCTAGGTGGTCAATGCCATCCAACACCCGAGGTCTACCCTCTTCAGTTGATCAGGCCCTGGGCTCATTCAAAATTTTCTCTTTTTCAATGGTATCAGCTACAGGATTCTAGGGAGCGATTTTTCTTTTGATAAGTGGACAATCTTTTCTTATGTGTCCTTCCTTTCGACATAGGTAATAGGAGTTTAAGCTCCCTAGGATTTCTAGGGAACAATCTGTGCATCCAAATTCCAAGTTTATTCTGAGAATGTCGGGGATCTCTACCCTAGGGTTCAAAGAGACAAGAGCCCTAGCATTGGTATGAGGGAGGGCAACCTTAACATTGTCAATTTTTAACACCCTCCTGTAGGGTTCCAGTAGCAGAGGAATGAATTTCCAGATTCGGGGAGGTAGGTTTTTGACCACAACCCATCTAGGGCACAATAGGGGCCAATATATCCTCACTTATGTTATCCGATGCCCAAGGAAAATCCCTAAACACATTCTTCCCAATACTCCAAAACTGTCTGCCCAAAGCCCTAGTTTGAGTTTCATGGTAACTTTTGAGAAATACAACAAACAAGCCTTTTTGAATCATTCTGAAATAGGTATAAAAAATCCCCATTTTCTTCCCCCAAACATCTAAAAGCCAAGAGTCCAAATATCTTCTTGCTGGGATCCTTTCAAGATCCACAACTGCTAGGAATACCCATACATTCTTTAGCCTATTATCTTCTTCAGTTAACACTTTATAGAGCTCATCATTTGGAGAAAGGATGTATATTCTAGGAGGGCCAGGGGTGCACTTACCTCCTTTTTTTCCCCCATCTTCTCTTTCACGACCTGCTTCCACTTAGAACTTTGCTCCTACTAAGAAAGAATCATTTTCAGCTTCAACAATCTCCTTGAAAGACTTTGGCTGCTGAGAGCCCGAAAACCCATCGTTTTGGCTGGAGTGGATGCTGTCGAGGGGTCTGAATCCCTGGTCATCACAGGGGATCAACCACCAGGCAGAAACACATGCATGACAACCGCCTAAGGATGCCCCCTCAAATCAAAGAATAGGGACCGACACCGTCACTGAAGGAATATACCACTATTCAGAATTATTCTATGGAGGAGGACAAGCCTCCTCCACCCACACGGCCAAAAAGCCTCACCAAATTACATGCATGCATAAACCCTAGTTGTAGAGCCTTTTTTCATTCGCTTCCTCAAAGTTCCCTCCTATTTCATCATTTTCCCTCATCACTTTTAATTAAATAATTTCTAATTGTTTGATTAAACTAACTATTTTCCTCTATTAATTAAATAATTTTAATTATTTGATTAATTTATCAATTTTCCTCTATCCACCTTTAATTAAATAATTTTTAATTATTTAATTAATTCAATCATTTTCCCCTTTCCTACTTTAATTAAATAATGTTTAATTATTTATTTAATTTCAAATATTCTTCTATATCCCACTTTAATTAAATAATCTTGATTATTTAATTAATTTCTAATTTTCTTCTCATCCAACTATTTAAAAGTCAACATTCTTCTTATCCCACATAGTTAAATAATTTCGTAATTATTTAATTTGCTAATTTTCTTCGACAATTAAATGAATGTTGCACATTCCCTCTAAATATAATATTCAAAAATTCAAATTCAAAATTGAAAATATCTCCCTCCAAAAATATCTCAAATTATCTTCCTAAAATTTAGGGAAGAGCTTCAATTAACTGAACCTTTCCTCTTTATGCATGGCCTCTCCACCCTTCAATCACTCTCCACCATTGATTTCATCTTTCAATTTCAACCATCGATAAAATATCTTGAGATCTATAAAACAAGCATTAACCCTTCATTAATCCTCCTCAAAGTTTTTAACTAGTTTGTAATTCCCTCCAATGAGCTTCAAACAATCAATCCTCCATAGCCATCAATCTTTTAAGCTTTTGCACAATTGGGTTTATGCTAAGCATGAGCAATCTAACATATCAAGGCATAATTCTCTCAATTTCAACAATGGAGTAAGGACTTGCTTCTTTGGGTGAGGTAAAAGTAGGTTTAATTTGGTTTGCACTCCTGTTTCTTGTTTATTCCATTTGATTTTTTGCTTTTAACTTCATTGGTAATGGGTTTAACTTGATTAGTTGGTCTTGTTTTTGTGATTTGATCTAACCCTGTTGTTGATTGACCTCTTGATCGATTTTTTGATTATTCCCTTTCACATTCTAGTGCGCTCGATGAGATCCACGTCCTTGATTTGACATCAAACTGAGTTTTCTTGTAGCTACAGGTTACATCGACACAATTGAAGACAAATTGACATTTTTGAAATGTAGATTGACACATTTGATTGTACGGTGATGCTTCTGTAATGTACAACAATGATTCTAAATGATGAATCAACGTATTTGATTGTTCTATTTTACAAGTATATAGGGTTACAATGATGCATTTGATTCCTGCAGTGACGCGTTTGATAGAAAGTGACATATTTCATTTTACAGTGGTGCTTTTGAGAAATACAACACATGTTTGATTTTCATATTGACACAATTGACAAAAAGAAATCCATCTGAAACTTTTTTCTTAGACTAACATATCTGTGTAGCCTTGGTGAATGTTGGGAGAAGACAAATAATAAAACTACTAATGTATTTGATATAGGGAAAACATTTTTAAAAGTTTTGATTTCTAGATTAACTCAGAAAACTTGGGTTTTAATTAAAGAATTGTTTGTCGTGTTTAGTAGGATTCTAGTGTGTATCCTCTCTCCTTGTGCTTCATGCGATCTTGGAGATAAAAGAACTATTATCTTGCACATGTTATGCATACTCGAGGAGTACTAGCAAAGTATGCTCCTCTCTTGCCCTACGTATGATCTTGAGAATCATAAACCATAGTATGTTCTGTTTAACTCAGTAGGAGGCCTACTTGGGGATTTCATCACCTCATGGATGAACTCAACCACATTTACTAGCGGGGTATATAAAGCGAGAGAATGAAAGTTGTACCCAAGGTGTGGCCAGTGTCGTAAAATCCAAGCCTCACAATCCTCGGTCTGTCGAGACGTGTATAGGTGAAGAGAAGAAGGGAGAACCCCCTCGACTTGGGCATCCTCAGATGGGCTCACTATTCACATAACTACTAAAAACCTTATTTTAGAAGCCTTTAAGACCTTTAGCCATTGGCTTAGTATGGTGTAGTGTACATTATCATCCTCAAAGTTACTTTCCATGCACTCTTCTCTTGTTGAGGTGATAATTATTCCTTGTTAGGACCTTGTCCTTCCAAGGTAAGGGGTGTTAAGGTGGTACACGAACTTGGCATACCCAAGTTACTCATTCATTTGAAGGTATTACGTTTTTGTGGGTGGGCCTACACTAAGTCAATACAACTTTTATTATTAATTAGGCTATACTTCTTGATGTGTTTTCTTGTAAAGACTAGTGAATATCCATTGTAGCATGTTTTTCATTAAACTCATGAATTATAAAATTATACCTTGGACTCAGTTTAAATGCTATTCTCTACTATTTGATATCTCTTGCTAGATAAAACAAGTCATAACCAGTCTTCAAAACAAATTAATTATCAAAAATCTTTGAAATATTTTAGGTTCAATCTCAAAATTGCCATATTTGAAGTTACAATGACGCTTTTACTCTCATAGTGACACATTTGATAATTTTGTAGTGCTTTTGATTGCAAATCAACACATCTAATAAAAACACAATGATGCATCTTTTGTGTAGATCAACACTTTTGTATAACTCGATGCATTTGACCAAAATTACTCTTTATCAATATGAAATCATAGTCTCTGCATAGTAACACTTTTAAAACATATTGACACCTTTGATAAACATAGCGAAACTTTTGACATAGATTGGTGCTTTTGAAATAGTTTTTCACATCTAATAAAGGGAAACATAACACCTTTGACATCTTGTGATACATTTTAAATATACCTCAATGCATTGGAAAAATACAATGATGCTTTTGAAACACAAATCAATGCTTTTGATTGTCCAATTAATTTTCTAGAATCCTTAAAATTCTAATCTCTAGAATTCAATAGCAAATTGACCTAGCATCAGAGACATATGTTGTAACAAATCCACAACCGATATTCATCATGCATACAACAAACAAGCTTTCACACCCATCTCTTACCATATTTCATCTTGGAATTTTTGAGTTACATATATTTAGCTTTGGACAAACAAGGAAATCATAATAATAAACAAAAATCAATCCACCAACAACCAACATCAGTCGTAGTCTTCTTTAGCACTCATTAGTCTAGTACAAGCAAAGGGTAAGAGCAAGAAGATGAGTCCACGAAACGTGGAATTTTTTTCCTTAGGCAAAAAAATGAAATCGGCTTGCAAAAAATGAGATCCCACTTTTTCATAAATGGGATCATGTTTTAGCTTCGGGATCTCAAGCCTAAATTCTAAACGGGATCCCATTTTTAAAAAATTGAGATCCCATTTATTAATGGGTCCCGAATCGACATTTAGGAAATGGGATCTCGAACTTTACAAAATAGGATCCCATTTTTAAGTGGTATTTATTTTTAAAAATAAATGAAACTCAATCATTTTGAAGGCACATGGGATCCTGATTTCACACAACAGACAACGACCTCCAGGTAAGCCTCCACGCCCTTTTCTTTTTTTCTTTTTTCGTGTTTTTTTAAAATTTTTAGCACAATGATAGATTTTAATATGTTTTTCCAATTTATTTAGCGTTTTATGTATTTTTATTTACCTGTAATAAAATAAATGTTGATTTGTAGAAGAAGAAGAAGAAAAAATGAAATGAAACCCTCAAGATATTGAATAGAAACGAACAAATCAATCTTAAATTGTATTGTAAGAAAAAAAAGCTTTTGAAACCTAAATTGTTCAATCAAACAAAAAAAATTGCATTTGAAAACCCTAAATTGAAATGAAATTAAAAAAAAATTACATTTCAAAACTCTGATTGTTTTTGCCAATATTGGCATGGTATGATGGTTTAAAGGTGGTGTTGTTGTTCTTGCAACCAAGGTTCAAACCCTGTTGGGGTGGTATTGTTGAGTGGTTGTGTTGGGGACGAGGTCCCCTATTTGTGACCTCATCGGATCATAGCTCCGGGTCAAAATCATTTACCCCTTGAATAAAAAAAAATCCTGATTATTTTTTGAAACCCTAAATTGAAATCAAATAAAAAATTTGCATTTGAAAACCCTAAATTGAAATGAAACAAAAATATTTGCATTGGAAACCCTAATTGCTTCTTGAAACCCTAAATTGAATTCAAACAAAAAAAATTGCATTTGAAAACTCTAAATTGAAATCAAACAAAAAATTTTGCATTTGAAAACACTGATTTCAAGCTCAAGAATATTTGATAATGGAATTTAAATTCATTTGCATTGCTTAAATTTTTTAAATTTCATTTGCATTGTATGGAGACAAGTATGTAGGCATGCTTATGGAAGAAATTATTTGGTAGATTTAGGTTGATACATAGTAAATTAGGGTCCTTGATATTGACAATGAAATAGGATTTGATAAATATTATACATTTAAATGTGTATTCATTAAGTTAGAGAGATGTGTCAAGAGACATAATCAATTAAACATTATGAACATAGCTATAATTAGATTAGAAAACAATATGTTAAACTTTACTTGTGGGACTAGTGGATCATTAGACTTGATATAAATTATGTGTTTCTATTACAAATTATGCTTAATTGAGTTAATAATACGGAACTTATGCATCTATTATGATTCATACTATCTTACAACATGATACTATGCCATAATATGTTACAATTTAAACCATGATTGTTAAAAATTGAGTAGATAGTTAAATTTCCTCACTAGAAGAGTAAAGACCTCAATATAATTTTATGATCACTTATACACTTATATGGTAGTGATATATATGCTATTTTTATGGATCTTCAATGAGTAAAAATATGTGTGAAGCCTAGGATCAAACCCATGTTTGCAAGGTATCTAGCTAGAGCATTATAAAACTTGGTCAATAATTATATGGGAAAATACCTCCATCATAGAAGTAGTCTAAGGAAATAGTTAGTCTATTCATAAAATAAAAAATATTCATAAACTAATGTTCTTGCATATGCGATGAATAAAAAATATTAACCCCCTTACTTGTCATCCCATTACCCTAAACCCTAAACCAATGTATTAAGGGGTCCTAATATGACATTTCTTAAGGGGATCAAAGAAGTTCTCAAAATTTGGTGAAGTTTCCCAAGGAAACCAAATTTAACAATAATAAGATCATGCAAGATTATAATATTAATGAGATTTCATGAGAGGTTGATTAGTTGAAACAAGAGCTATCTCAATCAACTGTTCCACAAGAAAATGTTGTTCACTAACTTGCAAGTCCATTATTCCAAGGTCCACCCAAACTTCACCCTAAACCCTAAACCCTAAACCCTAAACTCTAAACTCTAAACCCTAAACCATAAAGCATTCATTTTGTCCTAGGACCTTAAAATGAAATTTGGTTGCCTTGGGAAACTCCAATTTTTTTTATTCCCTTAAGCAATGTCATTTTGTCCTAGGACCTTACTACATAGATCCTATTAAGCCATCCTATTACCCTAAACCCTAAACTCTAAAATCTAAACCCTAAACCCTAAAGCCATCATTTTTTCCTAGAACCTTAATGAAATTTGGCTACCTTGGGAAACTTCACCAAATTTTATTCACTTAAGCCATGTCATTTTGTCCCAGGACCTTACTACATAGATCCCCTTAAGCCATCCTATTACCTTAAACCCTAAACCGATGTCTTAAGGGGTCCTAATATGACATTTCTTAAGGGGATCAAAGAAGTTTTCAAAATTTGGTGAATTTTCCCAAGGTAACCAAATTTAACAATATAAGATTGTGCAAGATTATAATATGAATGAGATTTCATGAGAGGTTGGTCAATCGAAACAAGAGCTATCTCAATCCAACTGTTCCACAAGAAAATATTGTTCACTAACTTGCAAGTCAATTATTCCAAGGGCCACCCAAACTTCATCCTAAACTCTAAACCCTCTAAACCCTAAACTCTAAACCCTAAACCCTAAACCCTAAACCCTAAAGCATTCATTTTTTTCTAAGACCTTAAAATGAAATTTGGTTGCCTTGGGAAATTCCACCAAATTTTGTTCCCTTAAGCCATGTCATTTTTTCCTAAGACCTTACTACATAGATCCTCTTAAGCCATCCTATTACACTAAACCCTAAACTCTAAACTCTAAACCCTAAACCCTAAAGCCATCATTTTGTCCTAGGAACTTAATGAAATTTGGTTGCCTTGGGAAACTTCACCAAATTTTATTCACTTAAGCGATGCCATTTTGTCCTAGGACCTTACTATATAGATCCCCTTAAGCCATCATATTACCCTAAATCTTAAAACCTAAAATCTAAACCGTAAACCCTAAAGCATTCATTTTGTCTTAGGACCTTAATGATATTTGGTTGCCTTGGGAAACTTCACCAAAATTTATTCCCTTAAGCCATGTCATTTTGTCCTAGGACCTTACTACATAGATCCCCTTAAGCCATCCTATCACCCTAAACCCTAAACTCTAAACTCTAAACCCAAAACCCTAAAGCCATCATTTTGTCTCAGGACCTTAATGAAATTTGGTTGCCTTGGGAAACTTCACCAAATTTTATTCACTTAAGTGATGTCATTTTGTCCTAGGACCTTACTACATAGATCCCCTTAAGCCATCCTATTAACCTAAACCCTAAACCCTAAACTCTAAACCGTAAACCCTAAAGCATTCATTTTGTCCTAAGACCTTAATGAAATTTGGTTGCCTTGGGAAAATCAACCAAATTTTATTCCCTTAAGCCATGTCATTTTGTATACATAGATCCCCTTAAGCCAACCTATATTAATACATAGATCCCCTTAAGCCATCCTATATTAATACTTAATTGTTTTTCCATTCAAGTAACATGCCTTAGACATAAATGAGGCTTACACATTTTATCATTTGTATTCAATTAGGCCATTTATATTGAATGGTTTAAGGGTAATTTCCTAAGCATGTATCTTACAATTTGAAATTACAAATCTAATGCAGGTTCACTTATATCTTATAGATCATGAATCAATTCAATAATATACGTAATCCACCTCCATGCCCTCCATCTCCACCACCTTCACCTTTGCCTCTACCCACTCCATCTCATAACCCCCACCTCCACCACCTAAATCCGTTGGTGCTCACTTGCAAGCACAAATCAATGTGAATGTTAGATCCGTTCAGGATCAAATTAGCACTATTCAGAATGAAGAATTTATTCCACCACATTTGAGGCGTATTGCATCTATGATGCAAAATGTTGTTGATGCTGTTAGGCTCATGGATGGGATCTTAGATGAACATCGACGATGACTAGAGGAGAGGAGAAAGTCTGATTCTAAAAAGGAAAACACAAAAAAATGAAGAGATGCAATACAAAGCCGCAACACTTTATAAATTAAGAAAATGATCTTATAGTTATGAATTTATGAATTTGGTTGGATGGATATTTTTTGTGATGAATTTGTGAATTTTGTTGGATGGATATTTTCAGTGATGAATTTATGACTTTGGTTGGATGGATATTTTTTGTGATGAATTTGTGAATTTTGTTGTTTCAGTGATGAATTTATGACTTTGGTTGGATGGATATTTTTAGTGATGAATTTATGAA
>VDFB02155136.1:0-19098 GCA_007258455.2 Sequoia sempervirens | reverse complement strand
CCTACAAGGTCCAAACTTCCTCATCTTTAGCTTACTGTATGTTCCAACTAGAAATATCTCCTTTCTCAAATACACCATCACCTCATCTCCAACTTCAAACTCCTTATGTCTCCTCTTCTCACCCGCTTTCTCCTTATACTTCATGTTCATATCTTCCAACTGTTGTTTCACTTGAGTATGCACTTTCTTCATATGTTCCACAAATTCATCTACTTTTGCACTTTGTTTACCTTCCATGCTGATATCTATCAATTTTGATAGACCTCTAGGATGCTCTAGTAACAATTTCAAAAGGTGTATTTCTTGTACTCCTATTTACTAAATTATTGTAAGAAAATTCTTCTTGTGCAAGGACTAAATCCCAACTTCTGGTTTTCTCTCCAACCAAAAATCTCAAAAAATTCCCTAAAATATTGTTCACTACCTCTATTTGTCCATCTATCTATGGATGAAATGTAGAACTAAACTTCAAATATGTCTTCAACTTCTTCCAAAGTGTTCTCCAAAAGTAACCAACAAATTTTGTATCTCTGTCTGAAACTATACTCCTAGGTAATCCATGCAATCTGATCACTTCTCTGAAAAACAAGTCTGGTACATGTACTGCATTTGTTGTCTTCTTACAAGGTATGAAATGTTCCATTTTAGAAAATCGATAAACCACCACAAATACTGAATCATTACCTCTTTGTCTCTTCAACAAACCAAGTATGAAATCCATGCTAATATCCTCCCAAGGTCTCTCCAGAACTGTCAAAGGAATATACAACTCAACATTTTGATTATTCCCTTTCACAACTTGACAAACTCTACAACTCTAGACAAATTTCCTAATATCCTTATGAATCTATGGTCAAAAGTAATTCACTTACCAATGCTACTTTCCTATCAATTCCAAGGTGTCCTAACATTCCTCCACTATGCTTCTCCTTCACTAGGTTATCCCTCATTGAACTTTGGGGTATACACAACTGATTTCATCTTAAAAACATATCCTCTTGAATTAAATAATCCAACCATTGACTTCTATCCTCCAAAATTGATTCTTTGTAAGCTCTCCAAGGTTCTGCAAAATCTGGGTATTCCTCATACAAGTTCTTCAATTCATCAAAGCCTAATACCTCCACTCTCATCTCTGTCAGTAAATTCCTTCTCCTACTCAAATCATTAGAAAATCTATTTGAATTTCCACTCCTATGGTTCAAAACAAAAGTATAGCTCTAGAGGAACTCCACCCATCTCATGTGTCTCTAATTCAACTTACCTTGACTATTCAAATATTGCAATGCTTTATGATTTGTAAACAACACAAACTCCTTAGGAAACAAATAATGTCTCCACTTCTTCAAGGCTTGGAATATGACATAAAATTCATGATCATACACTAAATATCTTCTCCTAGCATCATTCAATTTCTCATTGAAGTAAGCTATGGGTCTCCCTTCTTGACTCAACACTGCTCCAATTGCACTTCCACTTGCATCACAGTCTACTTGAAATACCTTATTGAAGTATGGTAAAGCCAACACAGGCTGCTTAGTCACCTTCTACTTCAACAACTCAAAACTTCAGTCTACTCCAAACATCCATCTAAAATCCTCCCTATCTCCTCTCATTGTTTCTGTCATAAGACTGCAAATAGAACTGAAATTCCTAATGAACTTTCAATAGAAACTAGACAATCCATGAAATGATCTTACCTCTCCAATACCATCTGGTGTAGGCCACTCAACAATTTCTTTCACCTTCTCAAGATCCATCTTCAATCCATCCATAGAGATTACAAATCCCAAATATACGAACTCCTCCTTCATGAAACTACACTTCTTAATGTTTATCAACAACTTCTCTTCTCTCAACCTCTACAAAACTTGTCCGATATGCAAAAAATATTCTTCTCTACTCTTACTGAAAATCAAGATATCATCCATGTAAAAAATCAAAAACTTACCCAAGAATTTCTTCAATACCTCATTCATCAGCCTCATGAAAGTACTCGATGCATTTTTCAATCCAAAAGGCATAGCCAACCACTCATACAATCCTTAATTTGTCTTGAATGCTTTTTTCCAATCATCTCCTTCTCTGATTCCGATATGATGATATCCACTCTTCCAGTCTATCTTTGTAAAATATTTAGCTCCACTCAAGCAATCCATGATATCATCCATCCAGGGCAAAGGAAATCTATACTTCACCATAACCTTGTTTATGGCTCTAGAATCTGTACACATCCTCCATTCTCCATCCTTCTTAGGTGCAAGCACAATAGGTACTACACATGGACTTAAGATTTCTCTAATCAAACCCTTTCTCAAAAATACTTGTACTTGTCTATTCAACTCCTCATTCTCTTCTAGTTTCATTCGGTGTGCTACATTTTTAGGTAAACTAGCTCTAGGAATCTGATCCATGCAATGACTAATACTCCTCACAAGTGGTAATCCATCAGGTACATTATCCAAAATGATGTCCTCATACTCTTTCAGCAATTCCTTTATCTCTTCCAGTTGTTCTTCTACATGCTTCAAATCTCCAGTCTTCTTAGGCACCAAGGCATAAAATATGTTCTCATGTCTCAACCCATCCAGGAATCTTCTTCCATCAACCAGACAAACTCTAGTACTTGTACAAACCTGAACTATAAGGATATCTTCCAAAGGCAACAAAATATGCTTCAGCCCATTAGCAACAATAGTATATATATTCTTCTTTCCATCATGAATAGCATGTCTATCATACTTCCAAGGCCTTCCCAACAAAATATGGCATACATCCATAGGCATAATGTCACACAAAACTTCATCATGATAATTTCATGTCTTCAATTTCACCAAACATGGTTCAATTACCAATATCTTATGCTCATCCTAAATCCAAGCTATCTGATAGGGCTTTGCGTGTTTCAACCTTTCCAACCCTAATTTAGTCACCATCTCTTCAGAAACCAGGTTCTTAGAACTTACACTATCAACAATCACTTTACAACATTTACTAGCTACCATGCATCTAGTCGAAAACAAATTCTTTCTCTGCAACGATTCCTTTTCTACTTCACTTTCTAACAATACCCTTTTATTCACCAACACTTCTCCATCTTCTAGTGTATTAGATGATCTAGCATGATCTTCCTCAACAAAGGTTGTTCTCCTATTTTTCTCTATCTTTCTGCTTGTCTCTCCCTGATTACATTCAAATTCCCTATCCTTCACCACACTTAAAGCAAGTTACCCTGAATACTCTTTTCTCCTTATCATCCTTTATGTAACCTTCATTCTGGTAACCATCATATCCTCATGTTCTGTATGAGTTTCCATCACCTCTATGATACGAATTATCATTCTTACTAACCTCCTTACCAAGGCCTTCCCAACAAAACATGGCATACATCCATAGGCATAATGTCACACAAAACTTCATCATGATAATTTCATGTCTTTAATTTCACCGAACATGGTTCAATTACCAGTATCTTATGCTCATCCTGAATCCAAGATATCTGATAGGGCTTTGGGTGTTTCAACCTTTCAAACCCTAATTTAGTCACCATCTCTTCAGAAACCAGGTTCTTAGAACTTCCACTTGTAATCAAGGGAAAATTCTAAATTTGTTAGAGGGGTTAGCACAATAACATAAAATTCCAATGAAATAACAAAGCACAAAGGAAATAATGTGAAGACAAAAGGGAAAAGGTTACCCTAAGTCTCCACCTTCCATAATTGACCTTTGTTACACCTCCTAGCTTGCAGTAAATAAAATGTGCCCTCAGATTTGTATGAGCAACTATGACAAATGACTAAGCCCTATGCAAGTGTTGAAGGATTTGCATAAAAATAAAATGACCTCACAATGGACTAAAATGACAATGATTGTAAGTGACTATGACTGTAACAATAATAATAGCCTAAGTTAAAATCTAAGCATGAGAGAGACCAAGAGCTAAGAGAGAGAGAGACAAATGAGAACAAAATTGCCATTTTATAAAAACTGCAATTTTGAATGTGTGGCCAGGATGAGAAGATGACAAAAACCCTAGGATCAATGATCAAGATTGAATGTTGATGTGTGCATTAGGGTTAGGTCAAAATTAGAGCAAAAGATAAGGATGAAGGGTTGAGATTGAATTATAAAATAATTCAATCTAGGGCTGAAATTAAATGAGATGTCAGGAGATAAGATTGGCACAGAAAAAGAGGTTGTTGGAGAAATTAAATAATAAAATGTATTTACTCCAGTTGGCCAGTAAATAATTAAATAATAAAGATATTATTTAATTATGGAGGAATGTGACAAAAGAATTGTTTTGAATTAAATAATGATTTTAATTCAAAATTTAAGAGAATTGACTAAATTAAATAAATCAAATTTATTTAATTTTAATAAGAGAAAAAGCTAATGAATAATTAAATAATTAGGATAATTATTTAATTATAGTGGAAAGTGGACAAAATTAAATAATTTTAGAAAGAAGGGGACTTAATTAGTGACGTAATTAAATAAATAAAATTTATTTAATTAACCAAGAAGACATAAATGACAAAGGGAAATTAAATAAATTAGGAAATTTATTTAATTAAAGGAAGACTTAGATAATTAATTACGTATTAGATAAATAAATAACATTTATCTATTTAATAATCAAGGAGAAACAAATGACATGAATTAATTAAATAATTATGAATTATTTAATCAATAGTCGAATGTGGACCAAGGACATAATTAAATGACTTAATTATGCTAGGATGAAAGTGGTAAAAATGAAGCTTGCAGGCCTAGGTCATTTTTAGGTGTCTACATTTTGCCCCTCTTTGTCATAATGTCGCTTGTCGCATTGTGACAAAGAAAATAAGTCAATCAAAAATGCCCCATGCAAAATAAGATGAGGAAGAATGACGAGGAGGGTTACAGTATGCCCCCTCGAGAGGACAGATAGGTTCCAAGAACATGGGTGTGCTCTCGAAATTAATGAGAAGACTAGAATATGAAGAGACAAAGAAATGTTAGTGCAAAAGATATGGATGATGATATGGATGCAATGCCTATATGAGACGAGTGAGAGAAGATGACAAGACTAAAGAAGATGCATGTTAGTCCCTAGACTAAATCCTTCAAAACATTGCCATAGGACTTTAATATTTATTGCTCTTAATCATCATTGGGCAGACTATTGTAATGGCCAAGAAACACCATGATATGACATAGATCAAGGTGTGCAAGGTTGTACCATCATGTAAGACAAATAGTCACAGACAAGGATGATCATGCCTCATACTAGGAGCGTGCTTGCCCCAGTCTTTTTGCCATAATCAACCACATGCAGAAAAAAGACAAGGACAAATCATGAAACACCACTGCTTCTCTAAATCTTGTTTCCAGGACATCCTTGAGAAACTAGTGACATGATTGCCAAAATACAAAATAAAGTCCCTATCATGATATGTGTTGCTTTTCTAAATCCCAAAATCAGAACCTCGCTGAGAAACTAGTAGTCATGCGTGTCAATTGACATGATACGTCGCTGCTTCTCTAAATCTACTTAGTGGGATCTCACTGAAAAACTAATATCATGATAAAAGCTAAAAACAAATGCCAAGTGTTTGCCAAGTGCGTCTGGATGCCGAGTGCATTGATGTGTCAATGTAAATTTAAATGATGCCAAGATGACAAATGCCGAAGGTTGCCATATTCAGGAAGGACACATCCTGAATAATGTCGATGTCTAAGAAGGACACATCCTAAAACACCAATGTCAGAGTTTTGTTCTTCAGAAGGACACATCTGAAAGAACGTTGTTGTCGAGAGGAATGATCCTTAAGTGTCAGAAAGGATCCCTCAAAAATGTCAAATGATAGGGACGATGCCTAGGAAGGACACATCCTAAGGCACCAATGTCAGAGTTTTGTTCTTCAGAAGGACACATCTGAAAGAACGTTGTTGTCGAGAGGAATGATCCTTAAGTGTCAGAAAGGATCCCTCGAAAATGTCAAATGATAGGGACGATGCCTAGGAAGGACACATCCTAAGGCACCAATGTCAGAGTTTTGTTCTTCAGAAGGACACATCTGAAAGAACGTTGTTGTCGAGAGGAATGATCCTTAAGTGTCAGAAAGGATCCCTCGAAAATGTCAAATGATAGGGACGATGCCTAGGAAGGACACATCCTAAGGCACCAATGTCAGAGTTTTGTTCTTCAGAAGGACACATCTGAAAGAACGTTGTTGTCGAGAGGAATGATCCTTAAGTGTCAGAAAGGATCCCTCAAAAATGTTAGATGACAATGCCGATACCTAGGAAGGACACATCCTAAGGCATAAATGACAGAGGTTATTCTTCAGAAGGACCCATCTGAAAGGTAACCAAGAGTTGATAGTTTGACTGGTTGAGATAATTTGACTTGTTTTGACTAAGTTTGACTTGTTTTGACTGAGTTTGACTTGAGTTGGCCATACGTCGATATTGTCATGATGATATGTGCCAATGAGATTGTCTTGCTGTGATAGTGATTGTCATGATGAGTTTTGTTCGTTTGGGAAAGATTCATGTGTGCCAGTGTGATGCCATGAACCCTAATGGACTGACCTCGTAGTTCAACACGACTAATGACTGTGTCTTGGGGACCAAAGATTGCATCATGATTTTATTTTGACAAACCTAAAAGGACTGACCTAATGTCTTGGGGACTCAAGTATGAGTCTTGCCTATGTAGCAAATGCACAGAGACAACGTAGTTAGACAATGACATGGACTGACTGACATGACTGACTTTGACTCCATCTTTAGGATTTTGACATTGATTTGGATGTTTTTGTGTTTTTATTTGGACATTTTATGATTTTTTTGGTCTTTCTTCAAGACATTTTATGATGTCTTTGTCTTTTTTGAGGACTTTTTATGATGTTTTTGTCTTTTTTCAGGACTTTTTTGATATTTTTGTCTCTTTTTTTTTTCATTTTATGATTTTTTTTGGATTTTGACGTTTAAGAGGATTGTGACAAATGCATATGATTGATGCCTACACATGAGAATCCAAGGACAAACATGATTGTGCCCCTAGTCAAGCTGAATACCAATTGACAGGTGATGACAACGTTGTTTGACGTGGGAAGGACGCATCCTGAAACAACGTGAGGACGATGACGATAATGTGACAAAAGTATGGAGGTCTACAGCTGGGCCAGGAACACAGTCAAGTAAAATTTTGGATAATGTGCTTGTATTGATTAGACTCGTTGCATTTGGGATGATGGAGTTTCCTTAGACCGTTTGACAAGGGAAAGCCAAGATAGGTGACAAGCATAAAAGGAAAAAAGGTGGCCTTGGTAAAGGACGTGAGACATGAGACTAAGGGAATGTCATATGGTTTTCAAGGACTATGTCATATAAGGACAATAAGACTATGACGGTCAATGACATGATGTTTTGTGAATCGTGTATGACCGAAGGATAGACATGTCAAGATTTTTCCCAAAGCATGATTTATGTGTGCCAGTTTTATGTCAAGACCAAGATAGGTGGGAAAAATGTGTGGAAATAATAGGGCTTAGATGGATGTCAATGTCATAAGGAAGGCATGGGAAATGAGATGACTTGCCCCCAAGTGTAAGAGTCCACATAGATGATTTATTTTACACATGATGCCTGTTTTCCAGGTTTTCATCATGGTACTTATCCAGGGTGCCTGTTTGCCAGGTTTTCACCATTGGATGAAATTTTCTCTTTACTATTTTCTTGATTTTTTTGATTTTTTTGGTGTCACCAAGACGCCTGTTTGCCAGGTTTTCATCAGGGTGATGATTTTTTGATATTTGATTTTTTTTGTATTTTTGATTTTGTGGATAGCCTGGATGCTTTAGATAACCACTGACTGTTCTGAATCTATTGACGGTGCCGATGTAGAGACTGGTGCCATAATATGCCAATAATGACCTTGCTGTAGGAGTTCTCTTGTCAGGATCGTAGCACTTGTATACAACTAATCGATGTCATTGTGATCCTTTCTGATACTAGAGTTGGCCTTATCAAAATACGCACATCACAATAGAGTGCCATGAGAATCCTTGTAGTAAAGAGTTGCTGCCATGATGTGATGGATTTGTGATGTAGGATTTTTTGGACTTTAGGCGAGATGTAGGATTATGACAAATGAGAGTAGACATGGAAAGGTTGTTTAGACATTTAGATGAATGACTTTTTATTTTCAAAACTTGGGATGGTGTATGACGGATTTTGGAGGGATGGCATTTGGAACCAACATTTTTATATGCCTTGATTGATGGCCATTTTGAAGGAGGTGGACATGTGTTATATGTGGGAGTCCTCTTGCCTTGTGGCTCCACATTGTGATTGACTTTTGTATTTGACTGAGTGTCTTTGTTCGATCCGTCTTTCTTTGGGATCCATTTTAATTTCATTTGTCCACTTGTCCTTTTGTTTGATTCAATGGCCTTTGACATTTGATTTTGATCTTTTGACTTGTAAGACTTTTGTTTTGTTGGTTCCAAAGGGGAAGGTTTATTTATGATGGAATGGCGGTTCATGGTGTGGGTGGAGGGGGTGTTGGCAGCAATTTTATGACAAGGATTTCTCATAGACTCCATTTTGAAATTTATCGACAAAAGTTTCCACGATTATCGAGGAGGTACCAGCGACATCATTTGATTTGTTGTAGGAATGGCAAGACCTTGATATGCGTAATTTCCCACAGGCGTATTGGTTTAAAGAATGCCTTGCTCGTGTATGCCTAGTCCTTTGCCTTGATATTGCATGCTTTGACAAATTCTATTTGCAATGGGGTATTTATTGTTTTGAAAGCAAGATGTTGACCCATCATGATGTCTATGGACACTGTCACTTGTAATATTTTCATTTGCAAGAAATCCTGCTCTGACAAAGATAGATGACTCTAGTTGATAAAGTGTCTTAGCTTCATTTTCATGTTGGACATATTCCTGACTGATATCTTTGGTCTGATCATGTGACATGTCAGGTTCAGATGATTCTGTTGGTGCTTCCAAAGAAATGTCGAAGCCATCATTATAGTCGGTGTCATAGAGTCTAGTAAATTCAGCTATAGCTTGATCATTTTCAAATATGTCTATATTGGAATACTCTTGTGCTTGAGGAGTATCGTCTATGTGTGTAATGGAGGCAAGTGTCTCATTTTGGAAACTTTCAATAGTCGAGGCTTGTATAGGATTGGAAAGTGTTTGATCATGAATGGCATAAAGGTCAAGGAGTGGATCATTTTGGACTTCTTGGTCAACAATAGGGTCTTGGTCAAAGATGGGGTTGTCATGGATTTGGACTTCTTGGTCAATGGTAGGGTCTTGTTCAAAGATGGGGTTGTCATAGATAGGTGTGTTTTGGATGTCATGATTGTCTTGAAGGACTCCCTGAATGGAGTTTAAGATAGGGTCATGGGATGGACTACCTTGTTCTTGACATGAGGGTGACATTATAGGGTTATGCTTTGGGCTTTCATTTTGACATGTATCCTCAAGTTTAGACAATGGGATTTGACTTTGAGCAATGATAGAATTTTCATGACTGGATGTGGCTTGTGAGGGGATGACTTGAAAAGGATTAATGAATGATGGGCTAGGATAGGATGTGGGGACTTGGACTGGACTAGTATGCGAAGGACTAGTATATGACATGGGTACTTGCATTGGACTAGTATGTGAAGGATAAGGGTATGACATGGGGACTTGCATTGGACTAGTATGTGAAGGACTAGGGTATGACATGGAGACTTGGACCGGCTATGACATGGAGTCTTGGACTGGAGTAGGATGTGATGGCATATGATGTGACATGGGGACTTTGACTATATTAGTTGGTAATGATATAGGGACTTGGACTGGATTGGAGTAAGGTTGACTAAAATGGGACATGGAGACTTGGGCCGAATCGATATGGTATGATGTGGGGACGTGACATGTGTTGGTAGATGGTTGATAAGGGATGTAGAATTGGACAGGATTGATAGGTGAAGGGTCAGAATATGACATGGAGGTTTGGAATGGACGAGTGGATAGTTGGCTTCCCTTGTCAAAGTTAGGATAAGGGTGAGTAATGGATGTTTGTTGTGGACTAATGTCATGAATGGTATTAAGTGAATGTTGGTAGTGAGGGTAGATGGATGGAGGACTAGGACTCATGGATTGTTGGTACGAAGGACATTGATTGTCAGTTGGGAGGAATTGTCTCCTAACGTCTAAGGCTTGTTGGTATTGACCTCTACAGAGTAATTGGTATTCAACTTTACTAGCAAGCCTATCAAGACGTTGGTGAAGGGAAGACAAGGTGGTGGATGTCATGATGTTAAATGTAAAGCGATAATGATGTTTTTCCAAGGGAAATGACTAATGCAAGGTGATAAAATTGTCAAGAAAGGATGTCAAATGCCAAGATGACAATGAAGATGTTGACTAAGGAAAATGACCAATGCCAAGTCTAGATTCCAAATGAGGACTATGATGGACAATGCCAAGTCTAAGTTCAAAATGAGGACTGAGATTGTCTTCTAATGTCTTGTTGAAAAGTCTGAGTTGCCTAAGGTCAATTGTTTGTGTCCCGATTTGTGAATGTTGTGTATAATGTTCGAGTAATCCAACAAGCACTTGACAAGCACAATGTTTTGAATGTAACCAATCGCACATCAAATAAGTACAATCCTAGCTTAGGCCATGACAATATTCACTAGATTCCACATGGGTTTCCCCAACCGCATATCTGTAGCGTGTGAATTCAGAAGCTTGGCTGCATGGGCTCCCCCTTACAGTGCACTCTCTTCTCAGGCCAACCAAGCTTCCAACCCATGAAAACTCCCATGGCCCGAGCTGATCATCTACCACAAATATAGAAAGTGTGGATGCCTTCACACCCGGCCAGGATTATTCGCGTAGCAAACCAGAGATTTTGGCTTATACTACACAAGAGTTTTTAGTTTGGGCATTCCATTAGTGGAAATTGATCCCATCTGGCCGAGAGTCCCCTTGCGGGATCCATCTCGTTGGAACCACACGTGATTCTTTGGATTTTCCCAAGAACCCACTTTTGTATACCGGCTAGAAGTCCCTCGGGTTCAGGGTGCTACCGGTCTGAGTCGTCCTGGGGTGAGTACTTTTTCCCACCAGAATAAGCCCAAGTTCACAAGTCCAATAACCATTTCTCTTACACCCAGGATCGCACGAATGCGCAAGGGGAGAGGATACTCTGATATACCGAATCGTGAAGGGTAATTAACAAATAAAGATGGGTCTGGTTTTCTAATCACAAGGTTTTCACCAAGTGAGAGCATACTCACCTACCATCTTGCAAGCACAATCAACCAAAGAAGACATGTGTTCTTTTTATATGCACCGAAATCAAATGTTTGCTAATCTATGAAAAACAAGCACGAAGTTTTGTTATTCCTTCTTTGACATGCGAATCTGCAAACAATGAATATTAGTAGTCTCATATGCAATGGTCTTGGACACACGAATGAGGATTGCCACACGCTACAAGAAAAGATTAGTAATACAAGAAAAATCTAATCTAGTTAACTTGCAGGAATAAAGACACAGAAAAGAAATAGAAAACCAGAAAACCAGTAAATAGAAAAACCCAAAAATCCGAAAATCAGAACCTCAAAACTGAAAGAAAAATTTTACCAGACAGTTGCGGCTTGATTTTTCAGTTGCGGCTCAATTTGTCAGTTGCGGCTTGATTTGTCAGTTGCGGCTCAATTTGTCAATTGCGGCTCGATTTGTCGTAGCGGCTCGATTTTGTAGTTGCGGCTCAATTTTGCAGTTGCAGCTCGATATGTTAGTTGCGGCTTGATTTAGCAGTTGCGGCTCAATTTGGCAGTTGCGGCTCAATTTTGCAGTTGCGGCTCAATTTGGCAGTTGCGGCTCGATTTGGCAGTTGCGGCTCAATTTTGCAGTTGTGGCTCAATTTTGCAGTTGCGGCTCAATTTTGCGATTGCGGACACTTGAGCCTACGATTGCGGCGCTCTGTACCTGTTCCTGCAAAATTGACAAAAAAATACATGCAACCGTACGAAAAAATGACAGAAAATAGAGAGTCGGGTTCACTAATGTGATCAAGGGAAAATTCTAAATTTGTTAGAGGGGTTAGCACAATAACATAAAATTCCTATGAAATAACAAAGCACAAAGGAAATAATGTGAAGACAAAAGGGACAAGGTTACCCTAAGTCTCCACCTTCCATGGTTGACCTTTGTTACACCTCCTAGCGTGCAGTAAATAAAATGTGCCCTCAGATTTGTATGAGCAACTATGACAAATGACAAGCCCTATGCAAGTGTTGAAGGATTTACATAAATAAAATGACCCTACAATGGACTAAAGTGACTATGTTGTAAAAACTAATAGTAATAAGTGAAATCTAAGCATGAAAGAGACCAAGAGCTAAAAGAGAGAGAGAGAGAGAGCCAGAGAGGGAGAGACAAATGAGAACAAAATTGCCATTTTATAAAAACTGCAATTTTGAATGTGTGGCTAGGATGAGAAGATGACAAAAACCATAGAATCAAAGATCAAGATTGAATGTTGTAGTATGCATTAGGGTTAGGTCAAAATTAGGGCAATGATAAGGATGAAGGGCCAAGATTGAATTATAAGATAATTCAATCAAGGGTCGAAATTAAATGAGATGTCAAAAGATAAGAATAAATTTGGAAGATAAGACCGGCACAGACAAAGAGGTTGCTGGAGAAATTAAATAATAAATTGTTACTCCGATTGACGATAAATAATTAAATAATAAAGATATTATTTAATTATGGAGGAATGTGACAAAAGAATTGTTTTTGAATTAAATAATGATTTAAATTCAAAATTCAAGAGAATTGACTAAATTAAATAAATCAAATTTATTTAATTTTAATGAGAGAAAAAGCTAATGAATATTTAAATAATTAGAATAATTATTTAATTATAGTGGAAAGTGGACAAAATTAAATAAATGAGAATTTATTTAATTTTTAGAAGAAGGGGACTTAATTAGTGACGTAATTAAATAAATAAAATTTATTTAATTAATCAAGAAGACATAAATGACAAAGGGAAATTAAATAAATTATGAAATTTATTTAATTAAAGGAAGACTCAGATAATTAATGACGTATTAGATAAATAAATAATATTTATTTATTTAATAATCAAGGAGAAACAAATGACATGAATTAATTAAATAATTATGAATTATTTAACCAATAGTCGAATGTGGACCGAGGACATAATTAAATAACTTAATTATGCTAGGACGAAAGTGGTAAAAATGAAGCTTGCAGGCCTAGGTCATTTTTAGGTGTCTACACATGCCACACCATATCATACATATCTCATTTACCACTAAGGCATGTTTTTCAAAATTTTCTCTGGTGAGCATCATTACCACATCATTTTTCATGGCCTTTAGTGTCAGAACTAGTCCATTTGAGCACAACCCTATAGCTTTGCTAATAGCTTACTTGTTTATCATGTGCAACATATCCAACCACATGAATTTATAATGAATTTGGCTCAAAACATATTTAATCCATTTATCCTCATAAAAAAAGTTGGTAAATTTATTTCATACATCTAATTTCTTCTCTGTTTACCTCTTATATTCAATTTTTAGTTCAAAATCATCTCCAAACAACACATTCACCTAGTATTCTGCCATCTTCCCATGATCATACTCTTCCATTTTAGTATAAATGTACATCTACACATCCTCTGTGTGTATCACACCACATGGTACCCTAAAAAATGCTCCTTCAGGATCTGTCTCCATGGATTTATATGGGTTCTTTTTGAATTTAGGTCTTGGCTGCTCCAAAACATCAATAACTTTAGGATTAAACATCTTGAATCTTCACATAGCTAGGGTTTGTAAAATATGATAAATAGCTTGTAGAATCTTCACCGATAAGGTTTCAAAAAACACTTTGGAATCACTTCAAATCATCTTTTCTTTGTTCTCTACTTCAAATACTTGATCACAAATGACTTTAAAATATGTGAAATGACACATAAAACCTTTTATGGTGACCTAAAATGCATTGATTGTGGCAGATAAAGTTAGGTCAAAAAGTTGGCAATCCTTCACTATGTCATCACAAGCACCTACAATCACTCCACAAATCTTTGCAACAAGGTATTTGCTGGGATATACACCATTACATAAAATGATTTATTATAATGTTGTAATTAAATAATTATTTATTTGTGATGCACCTTGGTGATGTGGTTAATCACTCTAGGTAATTATTTAGGGACCACTTGATGTATTGTAGCATTGTATTATTATTTAATGTGTGTTAGACATGTGATAATCATTTAATATTGGGGAAATATTAAATAAAGTGAAGTTTTAGTACCCAATATTAAATAAGGTGTTAGCGGTTTTGTATTCACATGGTTTTGTGGTACATGGTTTTTCCTTACCACTAGTTGTATTTTGTGTGAGCTTGTGTCTATAAAATCAAACACATGGGTAGTGGTTTAGGTAGGTTGAGTGGTTTGGCTATCATTATTTATTCTTTTTGGGGAGTTCATTATGAAGAATGGCATGGGATGTGTGGATTCATGCTTGGACATATGAGAGTGCATTGGAGGACTTGATGCTTTAGAGATATTCATTGTAACTCTTGTATTGGTTTATTGTTGAATAATATGATGGAGTATGAATTTTTTTATAGGCTAGGTTTTTTCCCTCTTGAGGGTTTTCCCAAGGTATATCTTGTGTTATTTTATGGCTTGTCTATTTGATCTATGCAATGTGGTTACTTGTATGCATGTTTATATCTCATGGGTTATGTAGGAAATGGATTAAGATAATGGGTTAAATGCAATACTTCCTAACAAGTGGTATCAAAGCTTTCATGGTTGAAGAATTTTTGTTATAACCCTAGTTTGAGAGTTTTTTGAAAAATTGAAGCCATGGACATGCATGTAGGGTTTGAGGCATTACAAGATATGGAACACATGTTGTAGGTGTTTGTATACATATTTGGGCTTTTGGGTTGTCAAGATTTCTTGGGTTTATTGTAGATTTGAAGTTTTCCAAATTTGGGTGAAGGAGGGTTTCTTGGTTTGATTTTCATATGAAGGTTTTGTAGGGGAAATTTCATAGATGAACTCTTGAGACAAAATGGACAAAAAAATTTAGTCATATGGCCTTTTCAGCTGCCTAATTTTCCTTGTCAAAATAAAATATTTAAAAAATATATATTATTTGTCAAAAATTATTATACCTAGAAAATTAAAAAAAGGGGGTTAAAAAAGTTGCCATGAAAAAATTCGCATTGAAAATAAAATAATACAAAAAAGAAAGAAAAAATTAGGGGTCCGCAGTCCCCCTACTCCCATGGCTTCTTGTAGCATCATTGTTGTCGAGATTGATAGGTTGATGATACTAATAGCATTATTATCGCATTAGCCGATAACTGCATCGCCGATCATTCCTAACCCAAAATTGCTTAAACCTTTTAAATCACTACTTTAAAAATGACAAAATAATTTTAAAACATTTTAATATTTTCAAATTTTCAATAGAAAACTATGACCTCAACCCAAAAAGATTTTATGCCAAAACACATAGAGTGTGTCGGGGTCCAAGGGGGGTATAAAAAAATTCAAATTGCAAAATTAAATCATATTTGAAATTGATTTCAAATTTACTACCGATCAACTACTGCCATCGGTGGGTTGTTGGCGGGCCACCCATCTATCACCAAAGTGCCACCCAATAGGTCTAATAGTGCATTTTATAGTAGTTTTCTCAAACACACATAACTTTTTCCAACGGTGTCCCTTTTTCAACTTCTTGTAGCCATTGGAAAGCTCTTTCTGTGCTATTTCCTATGGATTTGGTTTAGTTCCTTCATTTTTCCATTTTGACATGTTTTGGGGCCTATAAGTTAGATGTTCTCATTTGCATGGTTTCATTGCTAACTTTTGCATACGAGTTGGATTTTTTATTTCAATGAGGCATTGAGAGAATTCTGGCAGCGGTACGCATAACATTCATATTTTTTATCAGCTTTGGCGATAAGACAGAGTTTGGTACTTTGTCCGGACACTCTTGTGGATCCCCGATCTCAGTTGTGATTTTTCTGAAGATCCGATGAGTCAAGAGGAGAAACCTTGAGGGAGTACATGTTTTTATATGAAATTTATGATGCTACATTTGATTATTAGATTGGTGCTTCCTAGTATAGGTTTACAAGTTTCTTTTTAGAGTTGGACTTTGATGGTGGTAGGTACATAGGTTGTCTTCGATTTTGAGGACATGGTTGGACATGGCTTCAAACTCGGAGTCTTGTATGGGTGATAGTTGAGTGCAAGTACAATGATGGATATGATTATGGTGTCATGGATATGCAGGTACATTTGATGCATTAGCACGACATGATCATGTATGTGGTTGTTTAGTGGTGATATGGTTTGGTATTAAGAGATTTTTCTTATCTTCTTGATGCTTATTTGGTTCCTTTAACTATGGTTACTCATTTGTGGTTGATTTGGTTTGAGTCCCGGAGCGTCTATGGATTATCTTCTTTGATATCTCACCAGAGGGTTACTAATGTGATGATGTGATTTTTCATGTTTCAAAGTTGGTTGGATCTATGAGTTGGTGTAGTTGTATGGATTGATCAAATTCTTATCTCAGCTAGAAGGGATGACTCGGATGGAATTCATTCATAATTCACCAAGCTCTGATTCATTGTTGTTGCAAATTTCATTAGTTGGCCTTGTCTATGGCCATTTGTACATTGGTATGTTTCTTTGGGATTGAGAGGATGGATGGTTAGAGTACTTGATTAGTCAAGTGATGGGACTTTTAGCATGTGGTTTGATAACAATGTCATGATATCTTGTTGCATTCATTGGTTATACACTTTTAGTGGGAGCTTTTGATAGTGATGACTTGGCGGTGTAGGATTGGTTTGTGATAGTTTGATGGTGGTTGTATTTATCTTCTTGGATTAGAGATCTTGGTTTCACTTGCATGTTATTGATATAGTAGTTGAGTGTGTGTAGACCTAGATGATATTCATGGAGAGGATGGTTTTCATGATGCCATATGTAGTTTGGTATCATGGTTCAATGGGATTTTTCGGCAGTGGCATGGATGCATCATTGGTTATGGTTATCTTCATGTGATTGGAGATATGGTTTCTTGGTTTAGAGTGAGTTTTTTATTATGTCATGATATACTCTTGATTCTAGATTAGAGTTTGGTATGATACATGTGTTCTCTTGTTACTAGGATGTATGTTATGGTGCACGTGATATCCTAGGAGGAGATGGTTAGATCATTTTGTCATGATAGGTTCCTGATTCTATGGTTGTCGCTTTGACATTGATCTTGGTAGTTCTATTTCTATTGAGTACATTGATCATTTTCTTCATTAATTCATGATGGTGCTATGTTGCATTTGGATTTTGGCATGGATTGATTGGTTATAGGTGCTCATGGATACTTCGAGATGTATGTGATGGTTGGAGTTCTCTTGTGATTAGAGACATTTTCTTGAGATGGTTACTCTTTAGAGGTCTCAGCAGGAAGTTTGAGGAGATTCCACCTAGATATGGATGTGATTTCATGATGGACTGATAAAGGATATTGTTCTTGGAGTGAATCAGGATGGATTGGTTATCCTAGAGGAGCATTCTCATTCCCTGCTCTTGGTCTACTTGATAGTTTATTATTTGAGAGGTATTTTCCCATTATATCTTTCAAATATGTTGTGTTTTGTGCTTTTATTTCTTAGGGGATTGATTTGATTCATGGTGACTAATTATGGAGACTCATTTGAGGATGGTTTAGCATGAGTTTATATGCTTTATCTTTCATAGATATGGATCTTGAGCTATGGATAGTTAGTCCTAGAGGATTCATTTTGAGGGATGTTATGGCATGGTTACCTCCTTGTGTACTTGATTTTATGATATCATTATTTGATGAGAATTGTTAGGAGATGGTTTATGGGCTGATTTCCAAATTTGGGGATGGTTACTTTGAGTTTGATCTTCTTGATTAGAGAGGCTTGCATCTATGTTGGCATTATTACATTGATTCATATGGTGTACTTGATCTATGAGATTAAGTGTTATGGATTTTGTTGAGGCTTTTCATTTGGGGTTGTTAGGAGATCATACTTGACATAGCATTGCATTTTTTAGGTGTTGGTAGAAGGAAATTATGGTTTACAAGTTTTCTCTTCCTCATGGTTCCTTCCTAGATGTTCATGTTTTTGGGGGGATAGTGGTGACATATTGTGAGAGATTATGCAGCTTTTTGGGTTGCATGTGTCGATCGTTGTTATTGTTCTTGGTTCTTCATGCTTTGATTTACTTATCACACCTTGATATAGTGTTGATTGGTGGGCTTTATATGCTTTAACATTACCTATGTAGTGGTATTTATTGGATATGTATGTTCTTCATTTACAAGTTTGATATAGGGAGATTGATTGTAGTTTATGGGTTGCATATGTTCTTGGCATGAGTTTACTGATTTATTGATGCCTTAGAGGTATGGATGGTTGGATGTATTAGCATGTGTTGTGGATGTTATTTCTGATCATGTGTGTTTTTACAATTGACATCAACTTTTTTGGAGCATTTTCTATCACTTGGATTTGACGTGTGCGTTCATGGATTGGTGCATCTTCACCTTAGCATGTTCCTTTTCTTCCATAGGTGGCATGTTGGAGGATGTGAGGAGTTCTTTCTTGAGATGGTGGTCACTTTTTTCTTATTGCAAGTATCTTAATGGAGCATGAGAGCATGTTGGAGATTCATGTGGTTTAATGTACGGCTATGATGATGTATATCATGTATTGATCCTTTATGCAATGTATACAACAAGTGGGAGAATGTTGGGATATGGTGTTCTACACCATTGCATAAAATTATTTATTATAATTTTTTAATTAAATAATTATTTATTTGTGATGCACCTTGGTAGTGTGGTTAATCACACTATGTAATTATTTGGGGACCACTTGATGTTGTATTGTAACATTGTATTATTATTTAATGTGTGGGAGACATGTGATAATAATTTAATATTGGGGAATATTAAATAAAGTG
>VDFB02155135.1:0-64560 GCA_007258455.2 Sequoia sempervirens | reverse complement strand
TTTGGGCTTTGTTCTTCAAATTTGTGCTTCTTGATGGTGTGAAAGTGAAATATTCTGAGCCAAATTTTTTCAAATTTTCAATTGCAACAAGCAGAGCAATCCACAGTCGTTAGGGTTAGCTCTAAACCAGAACGATACTGAAACAACTCTAACCAGAACGTACACCAGGATCCCGATGAGGGCAAGGTGTGAGCATTGGTCAGAGGATCTGAATGCAAAGACAGAACTGGAAGGAACTCTAACCAAGAATGGCGCCGATGATGGCGAGCATATGGTCAGAGGATCTTCTACCACTACAAGTACTGAAAAGGAACTCAACACCAAGTATGTGCTACCCAATCCAGTATGGAGTTGAGGCGACCATATGGCGGAGTGTAAGAATTACAATGCTATGAAAGGAAATAAGCAATGATGCTGAAAATACTCGACGTCAAGAATGTACTTTCCAGATCGAGACGGAATGGGAGCTACCATATGACGGAGATATAAATTATTACAAAGCTACTTCAGAATGTAAGATAAGCATTACAAATCAGAATTAAGCAAGATTAAGAACTGCTGCCAGTACTACTGTTCAGCTTACAATATGAGAAGAATTCGCCTGCCAAGAGCATGAAGTTAGAACAATTCAACGAACATCTAATAAGAGGATTCTCCTTGCTTAATGAAGATACCAAGACTGATTTCTTCACTCAAGAACCAGATTTAAGATTCTGATTTGTACAGATCTGCACTTTTAAATGTAAAACCAGCATGCCTGTAATCCACTAATTTGCTCGTATAACACCCTAAACAGACCCAAAAGACTTCAAGTTTGATGCAATGGACCTATAAAATGATGGCACCTAGTTTAGTTATAAGAAAAGACAGCTTAAAGTGGCTATTAATTAATGGCACGGATCCCAAGGCACTCCAGAAAGTGCGCCCTACAAGGAATGACGAATTTGCATTATAAAATCATCAGCTTCATATTAAAATCTGCAAATATTCATGAAGGGTCGCCTCCAACAGAGAAAACCAATGAGACAATACCCAGAACAACACTTTTTGTATTTTTTGACTTGTGATTAAAAACAATAATCTGCTATGAGGAAAATGCAATTCTAGAATCTCACTAAAATGCACAAATCTGAACTACAAAGCCACACAAAGACAATAATGCAGAAATCTTGATACAAAACACTCAGACTATACTATCTCACCACTAGTCGCTATCTTTCAAGCGAGAAGCAATGCCTAGCTAGGAGGCTTACATTCCTCGAAGCAATCCCATAGCCAATCCAGCAGCATAACATTCCTGTAGATAAAAGATAATCTCAATGATAACCAAAGGCCTCCTTTTATAATTTTCAGATGATCTTTCTCGAAACCCTAAACTTCCTTTTCGAACCAAACCCTAATCCTCCAATAGAAGGCGTCCCACTTTTCCAAGCAAACTTTGACTTTTAATAATACTTTATTTCCTTCTTGAAATTGGCGTCCAATTTGAGCTTGGGTTAATCTTTACTTTATAAGAAGTATAATTAATTTCTTTCAATGAGGCGCCCACCCATAAAGACATCTTTTAAAACAACTTAAAGTGACGAGCTAGGCCAAGGGGGTCAATGTTAAAATATAACATTAAAACATGACTTTAATTAAATAATTCGACTTATCTCTCCAATTGAGCCCTGAAGCCATAAATGAGCAAGCCAACTGATCAGTCTGAAGTAGAAAGTCAACCATGCCGAAACCAATAGGAACACTGCCAGAAATAGAATTTACTAAAAATAGTAAATTCCTGAAGATACTCAGAATGCCAAGAAGAACATATCACTGCGAAGCTCTCTGAAAACCCAAAAAGAATCCGCCATTGAATCAACCAACCTCGAGCAAGAGCATCCTTCAAAACAAGAAACCCTAATTTTACCTTCCGAGTAGCCTACGGGTCTTCGGAATAGGCCAACGGTCACTGGAAAGATCATGCTCGAGAAGGGGACATTTTGTGAAAGACCACCTTAAAGTTGCAGATCAGAAATTGCATGCTTCATTGGAGCCTTATTTTGCTGGTTGCAAGTGCTTGGAGTCATCTTTTGGAGGGGTTTTTGCTGCCAGCATCTCCATTCGCCATTTAGAGGTAGTTATTTGCATTTTGGAAGTTTTTGAAAGCTGATTTTAACATCTACAGCCAGCCGCCATACTTGAGGGTTTTGAACAGCAAGAAGAAATTAAAACGCCTCCCTTTAGAGGCTGCAATCTCTTCCAAAGTGGGCGCCCTTACCCTAGGAAGCCCTTCAATTCGTCTCTTGGTGGGAGAATCTTGTATTTCATGTGGTATGAGCAAATTATGGAGGGCGGGTACTGTAGCAAAGCACTATTCACAGTGCTGTTTGGCTGTAAGTCAAATTATTGCATATGATGTATCTGGTTTTGAGTTCTATGCAAGTCATCTATCTTATGTACTCACTTATGTAATGAAGAAAGCTTCTAGACTATCAAATTGAGTCTCCTAAAGTGATCTTAGTAGTTTTAGTTTATTTTGAGTTCCTTTATATGAATATGTTTGTTAAAATAGTTAGCATCATTGGCATCAAATTCAAAAACACCAAACACGAAAAAGAAAACATCAAACAAACACAAATAAGTCCTACAAGCACGTTGAAATCATCGCAGCAGAGCGATGGTTCATCACAGTGGTATCAGAGCATATCACTACAGTGGTAGCAGAGTGGATCGCCGGAGTGTGGTTCATCACAGTGGTATCAGAGCAAACCTTTCCAGCCACCTTGTGTTGGTTTCAAAAAAAATTCCATATTAAATTTGGGGGTTTTGAATCAAATCTAGTTTGGCTCATCACAGTGGTATCAGAGCATATCACTACAGTGGTAGCAGAGTGGTAGTAGAGTGGATCACCGGAGTGTGGTTCATCACAGTGGTATCAGAGCAAACCTTTCCAGCCACCTTGTGTTGGTTTCAAAGAAAATTCCAGATTAAATTTGGGGGTTTTGAGTCAAATCTAGTTTGGCTCATCAACGAATTTCCTCCTCCCACCCGAGGCCCCTTGCGTGCTTCGCACCCACCCTGCCCCCCCGTAGGGCGAATGGGATGGTGGGGTTGGACTGACCCAGCCTTGCCGACCATACTCGCCTTAGGTCTGTCCAACCGCACCCCACCCCATTATAGTTCCAATATGGTCGGTGCCAAAGGCTGTCTTAGGGCAGGTCGGTGGGGTTGGTTGATTAATTAGTTCCATAGTTGGGGAATTGAGTTATAGGGCATATTACATACAGAACCCCCCATTCCATTATAGCTGGGGAATTGAGTTATAGGGCATATTATGTATAGAACCCCCCATTCCATTATAGCTGTTATGAATGGGTGGGAGGGGGAGAGGAATGAACAAACGAATAATGGGTCGGCCTTCCTTACAGATTTCTCCCTGTGCCTTCTATTAGAACAGAACACGGAACTCACTACTCCATCGGAAAAAAAAATGACCGACTATAGCATTGATCTAAAGGTTGATGAGATCGGTCGAGTGATCTCAGTCGGAGATGGGATTGCACGTGTCTATGGATCAAACAAGATTCAAGTTGGGGAAATGGTCAAATTTGCCAGCGGTGTGAAAGGAATAGCGTTGAATCCTGAGAATGAGAATGTAGGTATCGTCGTATCCGGTAACGACGTTGCCATAAAAGGAGATCTGGTCAAGCGGACTGGATCTATTGTGGATGTCCCCGTGGGGAAGGCCCTGCCAGGTCGTGTGGTGGATGCGTTGGGAGTACCTATTGATGGAAGAGGGTCCCTACAGGTCAATGAGGGCGCCGAACGAAGACGTGTCGAAGCGAAAGCCCCTGGGATTATCGAACGTAAATCTGTGCACGAACCTCTGCAAACAGGGTTAAAAATGGTGGATAGCCTGGTTCCTATAGGCCGTGGTCAACGAGAATTGATCATTGGGGACCGACAAATTGGGAAAACCGCTATAGCTATTGATATCATATCAAACCAGAAGTGCTCCTCCCTATGAATTGCCCTTTATACCTATTTGCTGTCGATCGAGCAGCAGTTGTATGTATATAGAGGGGGTCAGCTAAAAGTCCCTATCTATATCTGGGTCCTCGTTGGGTGAGTGCCGTGCCGTTATATCATCTCATCATGGCCGATCCGATGGTCAAGATCTACTAGATATATTATCTCGATGAACCCGTTGCCATATCTATATCCACATCTATGTATAGGGTGCCAACTAAACTATATATAGCTGCCCCTGCTTTCTAGTGACTAAAGTATGAATCGAGTGCCCCCCCCCAAGCCCATACCACTGTGATGAGCCAAACTAGATTTGACTCAAAACCCCCAAATTTAATCTAGAATTTTCTTTGAAACCAACACAAGGTGGCTGGAAAGGTTTGCTCTGATACCATTGTGATGAACCACACTCCGGTGATCCACTCTACTACCACTCTGCTACCACTGTAGTGATATGCTCTGATACCACTGTGATGAGCCAAACTAAATTTGACTCAAAACCCCCAAATTTAATCTGGAATTTTCTTTGAAACCAACACAAGGTGGCTGGAAAGGTTTGCTCTGATACCACTGTGATGAACCACACTCTGGTGATCCACTCTGCTACCACTCTGCTACCACTGTAGTGATATGCTCTGATACCACTCTGATGAAGCGACACTCTGATGCGATGATTTCAACGGTGCTTGTAGGTCTGATTTGTATTTGGTGTTTGTTTCTTTTTGTGTTTTGATGTTTGATGCCAATGATACACATGAATTTAACAAGCATATGCATGTAATATGAACTCAAAAGAAACTAAACTTCATTGATACTCAAGCAATGACTCAATTTCATAGTTAAGAGACTTTCTTCATTGCATAAGAGGGAGTACATAAGTGGACAGCTTACATTCATTTCAAAGAGATACTCGAGCAAGTTTTAAAATGATAGTCAAGATGCATTCTTCATGATAAAAGAGCTTACATGTAGTAGAAAACTCACACCAAATTCGAAAGACAATACATCTTATGAGTTAATTTAACTTACAGCCAAACATCACTGTGAATAGTGACGTGCTACAGTACCCGCGCCCAATAGATTGCTCATACAACCCAAAATACGAACTTCTCCCACTGTAATCTGGATGGAATATCTTCTAATGATAAGGGCGCCCCTTTTTGGTGTGAAAGCAGCCAATAAAGAAAGGCGTTTTTCTTTCTTTTTGATGTCATAAACCCTCAAATAAGGCGGCTGGCTGTAGATGCTTAAAAACAGCTCCAAAATCTTCCAAAATGCAAATAACTACCTCTAGATGGCGAATGGAGATGCTGGCAGCAAAACCCCTTCTAGAAGATGCCTCCAACAACTTGTAATCAGCAAAATATGGCTCCAAATGCAGCAACAAGAAAATAACCAGCACTTTAGGGTGGTCTTTCACACCTTCAAGATGCCAAAATTCTAACTACAAGCCCCATACCAGGCTTACCCACTGCTGAAATTGAGAAACCCTAGTTTCTCTCTTCCACAAACTCCACACTTCAAACTTCATTCAACAAAATATATCCAAGCATGAATGGGTCAAACTTTCTCTTGCATTCTTATAATTTCTCATTGAAAACACTATTCATTAAAAAAAACACTATTCACTTAAGTTATTTTCTTTTTTCACTTTAGTAATGAATAGTAACTAAAAAATATAAAGTGACCCCTTTAAATAATAGACACATGGTCCCTAAGCCAGAGAAGGTGAAATAAAAGGTGGAGATCATAATTTTAAGCACAATTATCACGCCAAATGCACAAATTCACCCCGTCACCATACTCCAAATATCAATACTGCAAATTCACGACCAAGTGCCCGTTCAAGTGACTGTCTATCCAGAACCATTAGCCTACGAGGATCGACATAATAGGCTAATCCACCAACTCTGATGCTTGCGAAAGAATGGGGACATTACAGTCCGCCCTCCTTGAAATTGCTTGTCCCCAAGGAATCCTTACTGCAAAGAAACTTCACTCCTCGGAAGGCCCAAAAGAAGAACTGTGAAACGTCCCATGCATTGCTAACTAACTCCTGACGCACCATCATAAACATAACTGCGCAAAATATCCCTGGATCCCAAACCCAGGATGACAGTCTACCATGTCTGATAGCCTCTGGCTTCCTTTGCGCAAATCTGATCACAACTTCACCATGCTGAAAATGGTGAAGCAACCTGTCGGAACCCATCCAAACTGCAGTGATAGACGTGTCACCACCCGGATCCCAATACAACCTGAACTCCCATTCATCTGTCATGAAGAGACAAAAATATCTGGAAACTTCTGCAGTACAATATCTCTCTACAATCTCTCCAAAACACCCATAGAAGTGATAACTAATCAAACCATCATGTCCGCTAACACCGTAATCACCCTGTAACCATGTATCCATATGAAATCCCTGTGACATTAAAGTAGCAAACCCTATTGGATACATATTAGCATGATGGATAACTGACTCTTGTCCCTGTAGGTAATCCCTTGCAAACAACAAAGTCGGGTCCTTGCAGCGTCTAGTCCCATCTTTTGAAGATGGTAACTCAGGACACAGTAATGAGTTACTCCCCTTGACTGCACCAAGAGAATCACCCTGCGCACAAGAGTTGTGCATCGAATATGGATCATGTACAGGTGGATCAAAGGCAAAACTGTAAGCACTCCTCACTGTGTACACACTATTAAACTCCTTTGTGAGCCCTGTTTGGAATCCCGATGCACTAGGACGATCCCAAACACTGTGATTTTCACTCAACCCTAAACTAGTATCAGGAGTGTGATCAGTTTCCAGCTCAAAGAGTGAATTATCATAGATCAAACCCCCATCAAACTCAAATAAGGCATTATTCACAAACTGCACAATCACTCTGTACTGATCCGAATCATCCACTACCAAGTCCCTGGAACAGTACATTGAATCATACTCCTGAATTGGCTCATCAATTTGCCAATCATAATCAGCTGTATGGGATGAAATGACGGATTTGCTCCCAGGAGAGGGAAACAACTCGACATAAGAACCAATCTCCCAACTAGATGCTGCTCTGCGTATCTCCTGTGAAGTGGAAGTAGTAGTGTCGTGAGTTGACACATAACTCCCTGGTGAGTCAACTACCATGGCACAAGAGCTATCGATAATCTGTTCCGCATCATCTGTCATGGGACTAAACTTAGGAGGACTAGGTGCAACACATGGCTCTCTGGAACTCTCCACCAACGCTCTCATCCCATCTGTATCAATTGCCTCGGAAATCGTGATGGATGTAGTAACCACATCATCAACCTGCTCACACCCACAATCTGTGGACATATGTTCTTCACCAACTGTTGCCATGGAAACTTGAACTATATCTAAAGAGGGTGATGACTGTGCCAATCCCGATACCACGGTGAGCTCCTCGACTCGTGACTGTGACACTTGAGGGGCCAATTGAGTGCTCTTCAAAGAATCCATGGTCATCTCAGGCTTATAAGTGAGCTCATCAAACTCTTCTTCCTTCCCCTTCAATGCTTTGTGACAGATGCAACCCCACTCGAGAAGGAAATCTCTGCCTGCAAGAAACTGTAGGTAATGTTGTTTCATAATTCCAACTGCCTTTCGAAGTGCGTGAAACTCTGCAGAGGAGAGACTACTATTATTGTGCCCATCTATCATAGGAGTGCCCCCACCCAAAGTAGCTAACATCTGACGAGCAACATCAAAATGCTCTATGGCTGTGGCAATCATACTGTCATTGGCCTTAAGTTGTCCTATCACATGATGAGGACCCTGGAACTCATCACTCGCGTACAAATTCTCTAATTTAGAAGCTGCACTATGATATGAAGCTGAATCATCATCGCTCCCTGACTGATAAGCAGAATCATGTGTGCTATCAACTTCACACACAATATCAACAGGAGTACTGCTGCTATGAACCTCGTAGGATGGCTCAATAGATATGGTTGAAGCTGTCGTTTGGTTGGTATCTTTGCACACTTCTTCCAAGGTATCTGCACATCCACCCAACTCACGATCTTGGGATTCATTGCCCTCAAATAAATTTTCTGATTGGTTTCCTACGGTCTGATGCGAAAATTCAGACTCACAGTGGTATCAGAGCGGTTTCCTGCCAACCTGTTGGGTAGGTTTCAACTGCAGTTCAGAGGTTTCAGTTGAACATGGCCACTTCCCAGAAGCAGTGGGACAAGAACATGAAAATTTTTGAACAAAGCTTAAAGAAGTTGGAAGGAATAAGTAAATTGCTTAGAGACCCCGCAACTAGAAGAAGTTTATCTCGGTATATGACTTCAAGATCTAGCAAAGGCCTAACATCAGAAAATAGAAAGAAGTTGTGTTCCTATTGCAGAGAGCCATACGATTTAAACCATGATTGTCCTTTGAGACCTAAGGGCAAGGCACATAGAATAATGTGGGCTCCCTATGAGGATTCAAAGCCTAAAAAATCTGACCAGCATTCAGCGGATCCCTTGGTGAGCAAAAATCAGACCTTAGAAGATCTACTTGTTGATGATAGAATTGGAATTTCTAAGGCAGCTGGAGAGGAAAGGTACTTGAGTCCCTTGAAAGATGAAGAAGAGTTAGAACACAAGGGTGATGGGCCTAAACAAGATGCAAAAAGGTTGCAGGATGGACATGTTGAGGGACATACACATGAAGAAAAATCAGAACAAAGGCTTTTGGGGTTGGAAGATTTACAGGATCCTTTGGCGGAGAAGGATGATAAGCTTGATCAAGCATTGAAACGAGTGGACTCTACATCGTCTTTTGAGACATCCTATGAGACATATAGCAGTAGTGCCTTAGATGATGATGTGTGTGGTGATGATAGCATACATGATGATGCTGATCATGATGAGAATGAGGTTGACTCAACCTCGTACTATAGTGCAAATTTGGGTGGAGAGCAGGAGGCGGATCAGGAGATGGAGTGCGAGATGATCGACAATCCATTGTTCGAGATAGATGCTTCTTGGTCATATGATAATCTGCTCTTTGAGATAGATGTTAATCACCCCCTTGACCTGAGTCCTGAGATGAGCATTGATTGTGGATCGAGATTTCAGACAGAGTCCGCAGTGGAGTTTATTGAGGCGAGCATTGTGAGGAGTGCTCAACACTTCTCTTCTAGTCCACATATAGAGGTGTTGGCGTTTAAATTCGCACCTCTGGAATGCGGATTTGAAAACGGACAGCTATGCACAGATAAACTGCTCTTCAAATTAGGAGGGGAAGCTCCCTCTTGCTGATGGTGTTTGAAAGAAAGTAAAACTAAAACTAAGTTGCCTATCTTTTTGGATCAGCTTAGAGCACAAGGTTTTTTAAACACAAACGCCGCAGCTGAGATTTTCTGATAAGAAGTTCAACTACGACTAACTTAGACTAAAGACGTTCCTAACCTCTCAAGTAATAGCAGAGCAAGAGAAGTTAGAAATCAACAAGGTAGATTCTCTGACAAAAATACTTTAACAATCTCTCTCTCAACAAACACCTACACACTTCACTGTAAGCTGAAATAAAGATCATGAAAGCATAACATAGATAACGGAAATCTGAGATTTTAGACCAAGGCAAAAGAGGCTCATGATTTTATTACTCAAATCTCTAAAACAAAACTCCCTTCTAACATGCCTTGAATAAGAAATTGCAGCTAAGGAGGCTTGCAAACTTATTCTTAACACAATAGAAAACAGCAATCTCACTAACTCCTTGTTGGCTAAAGAGGCTCAACAATTTGCTTATCACAACACTGACTGGCTGAATAACAAATAGAAGGCAAAATAGGCTCAGCGTTTTGTTATCACAATAACCGTTAAAGAAACTAAATGAGCAAAGGCTCTTATTTATAGAAGCAGAGGAGTAGGGAACCCTAAAATCTCCTTGCTTTCACAATCTAGGGCTTGCTTTCGACAAAGCAAGCTTTATTACTAAATCTAGAAGAAGAAACCCTAAAAGCAGAAAAAGCGGGAACGCCAACTATTACATCTTATCTTCTTTCTATCCTCAAAGAATGGATAAGGATTATTCCAAGAATAGAAAGAAAGCGGAAAAGAAAGCTTCTAGAAGAAAGCTGCTTTAAAACTCGATCACATCCGCTAGGAAGTTTGAGATTGTGTCCCGGTTCGGTGCATCTATACCATCAACAGCAAAACACCGCTTTTCAAGAATATCTTCAGCATCTGCAATAGATCTCTGGAAATCTTCAATCTCATTGGCCGCTTTATTGAACTTTGCTGACATCATTGAAACATGACCTATCCTTCCACCAACTGGGCTGCAACTATGAACAACATTCTGGAACTGATTTTGTACTTCCTCAAGCCCGACGTAAGAACCATCCTCAAGACTGTACTGAGAGGGGATCTCTATGACAAATTCGCTGATGAAAAGGAGAGCTTCAACCACCCTTTGTCTGTAGGTGATGAATTCTTCAGATATCCTCTCATAGGTTTTAACTTTGAAAACATGACGTTCTCTCCATGCAAGGATTTGTCTTCTATGCTCCTTCGAAACTGCTGAACCGTAGGCTGTGTCTAAATCAGCAATGATAATCTCATGCCTAGGTTTTACTTCAGCCCATGTTTGTTCAAATCCTTGGATGCTTTGACGAAGTTTATGAGCATTCTCTCTCAACTGGAACATCCGAGCCAAGATCTCCTTTCCTCTGACAATGAAGCTCTCGATCCACTCCTGAGTCTCTTTCCCACATATGACCAGCTGTCTTAACTGATGGTGATCAGCTGGTGTCTCTAAGACCTGGGGCAGCAACTGAGTTGTTTGGGAAGAACCACGAGCAAGGTTAGAAATAAAAAGCTTAAGCTGCTGATTTTCGGCCTTGAGGGCTGCCTTGTCTTCTCCATCTTTAAGCACTCTTTCATGTAGGTTTTCGGATACAACTTTGAAGAGACTCAAATCTGCATGTCTGGTATTTCTACCAAGATTAGCCTTGACCATTACAAAATCATCCATGTTCACCTCATCTCTATTCTTATCTTCTGGAGGCACAGCAGTCTCTACAACAATCTCGTTATCAGGATTCCTATCAAAGTGAACTTGCTTCTTTGCCTTCTTCTTAGGAGGTTCCTGATAAATATTATCGAGATCATCAACACTCACTTGATATGAAGGCCTTCTCCTAACCCTTCCTAAGGAGTTCTCAAGCCAAGACACCGTAGTATCTTTACTAACTTCCTCAGGAGGTACTGCTGCGATCTCTTCATCATCTTCGATATCAAGATCAATGTGAATTGGTGACGAACCCGTCAAAGGTACAGGAACATGTGTTGAAGGTGGCTCCTCTGCTTCATTCTGAGGTATGGGCTCGTCAAGAGGAACTTCTGAATCAACTGTAGGCTGTTCCTGTATGACTATGCCTGAGAAATCCAACCTTCTCTTTACATTTTTATTTGATCTACATCCTTTGACGCCATCTTGAGACTGACTTTTACCCTTTCCTTTTGACTGTGCTGTAGAAGAAGAGGGAATTATCCTTGGCGGCTCTGCTACTGGAATAGAGTTCTTCCTTTTAAGCACTAAGAAAACCTTACTATACTCAATGACTTGTCTTGTTCTGTCTTCAACTGAAAGAGATTCCTTGTTTGCCCAATTAACTTGTGGAAGAGGCTGATCCTCGATTCTTTTCTGAGTGTACATTGGTAGAAGAACATCTTCATCATCATCAGAGAGCCCTTCTATATCTTCATTTAAGCAATCTTTCATCTGATGGAGAGTCAACCTGCTGTAACTACGCCTTCGCACTTCAAACTCGTCTGCACAGTTAGCCCAAAAATCTTCAAGTGCGGGTATGTGATTGTAGTTCTTCTCCAACCGGCCAGCATAGACACCATGAGGATCAAATGACCGCCTCTCACTGTAGGGTTTGAGACCGAATTTATCTAATTCTTCTCCAATTGTCCTGGCATCTGCAGCAGTCCTGCATGTATAAATACCCAATCCTAATGGAAAGTGAAGAGAGGGTTTCTTTCTATTTCTCAAGACTGTATGAACACCGTGAGCTTGCCTCAAGAATTCCATGAAGATGACCTCGTCTGACGGATACCTTGGCAACATTAGCGGGGCACCTGAATAACCATAAACCCTGAGATAGGTAAAGGTAGGAAACTGTATAAACCAATCTGCCCATTCCGCCATTGCTGCCCTAGCAACTGAAGATATGCGGACGTGCAATTCATTGTCTAAGTCACGCACCGTGTACATCAAGAATGCCTCGTTCACCCTTTTGTAGTGGTGCAACGACTTTGTGAACTCCAGCTGAGGATAATAATTATATATGTGTTGAACGCTCAAAGATCCCTCGGTGTTCAATCCTCTGAATTGACCTTGATAGGCCACCAAATAGACTAGATATGACACCATGTGGAATACATGAAACTGGAAATATTCTGTTATTTGTTGATGTAGGCAGTCACTAATCAAAGTAGGCCAATCATAAAACTCAGTTTTCTTCATAATGTGAGGTATGGCATAAAACATCCAAGGTTGGAACTTGGTGGCATCCTCGGAACCAGTGACCCTGTTGAGCAAAGTGATGATGATGGCAACTCGTCCTTGAACTCCCCTCGTCCGACATTCTTGGGCAATGTCTTATGTTTTTCTTTCATCCATCTCTGGGCAATCTTCTTGCTGTATTTGTCTTTATGCATATTCCACATCTTTTCACATTCATCCCTCGAAAGAGTTACACTCGTTAAGGGGAATGGAAAACACTTTTCAACCATGCGTCAGTTTTAAACTCAGAACCCACCCCATCTCGGCCGGACCGTGATCTCCTATAGCCGGGTTGTACGCTTTTAATGTAATTAATGGCCTTTCGCGAGGGAGTCGAGAATGACCCGGGTTCTTGATTGAAGTGTTACTGCTCTCTCAAAGCGTGTAGGTCGAATCTGGAAGCGAGCATGATGCAAGTCTGTCTCAGGCTGTTTTTGATGTGAATATGAAAAATTTTGATTGGACTTGAAAACATTAGGAGTGTACTCCATTTCAGAAAACTTGAAGAATATTTGTAAGCTTCATGCAGTTCAGACAAGTCTTATGCAATTTCTATTTTTAGAATGCTGATTTTTGTGCTTCAATGGACGAATTTTTGAGAAATTTTTCTGAGATATGGGTTTTGTTCAGAATGGCGATACAAGACAACCCAGATCGTCCGTTTTTGAAAATCTTGATTTTAACCTGAAAAAGCAGCAAACCCTAATTTCTTCAATTTTTCCAAAAAAAAAGCTGGCATCTGGGTTTTGTTCAGAATATCGTTAGAAATGGACCCAATTGATTGGATTTGCAAAACTCGTGAACGATGAAAAAGCGAAGCCAACCCTAGGTTTTGGAAAAAGCTGCGATATGGGTTTTCTTCAGAAGACCGATTGGAAAGGACCCAGATGGTTGAAATTTGAATGCACTGAGGTTTTCACCGACATGCAAGATAAAAGCACTTGCTGCAACTTGATGAAGTTCTTGAAAAATTCTTCAGAAGATGGAGGCAAAAAGACCCAGATAACTGAAAAATTGAAAGCCTTGGCCTTCTACTTGAAAAATTTGATCTTTTGGAACAAAAAGCTTGAAAGAACAATGGTTTATGCTTGCTGGTCTGAAAAATCTGATATAAAACCAGCAACTATGAATTCTTTAATCACAAAAATTTCTCAAACTTGCTGCTCCAACTTTCTCCTCTAGATGCTACCTGCAAAAATAATGAAAAATACATTGAAAAGAAGTGTTAAATAGACTTAGGTTTTGATTTTAGGTTTTGCTTTTTTTTTCTGCTTTTATTTCAAAACCCTAAATCTTATCTTCTCAAGTTTGGACGCCATCTTCCTCTTCTCACAATTTTGAAATTTTGAAAATCTCAAAAATCTCTAAGGCATGGAAATTTGGGCGCCTTTCTCCAAGAGGGGCGCTCAACTTCACCAGTGTTAGTCAAAATTTCCACTTTTTCAACTTTTCTCAATTTTAACATGCCACTTTGCCACTGATTTCTCGTTGATTGGTGTACCCGACAGGCGAGCTGAGTGGTTCACTGCGGAGCCTGACTGATTCTGAAAAAGATGTTCTGGAGGCACCTCCGGCTAAAAATTCGATCTCAGCCTCCGAATTCACGGGAGGCTTTTCCTTCTAGGGGCGCCCAACTTCTTCAGTGTTAGCCATTTTCCTGATTTCCAAGTTCTTCCTTCTCCCTTTGATCTTCTGGTGAATCTTCGATTCTGGGAGCTACGTTGATCGGACTGACTGTCTGAGTGTTTCGTTGGATAGCCAGACTGATTTTGGCGAGGCCTTCTTGGACGTTACTTTTGCAAATTCCATCATCTGAAGGCTTTAAAGCTTGGGCGCCTTTCTTCAAGGGGGGCGCCCACTTTCATCAGACTTAGAAAATTTTCCAATTTATTCAGGTCTCTCACTTCTCCAGATGACCTTGTTGGATCTTAAGCTCCGGGCGTCGGATTGACTGATGGTTGTGCTCATTGCGAAGCTGACGGAGAATGAAGGGGCGTGCTCTGGAGACACTTTTGTCAAAAAGTGGATTTTTACCCTTCAAAAGGTTGGGCGCCTATCTTGACTGGGGGCGCCCAGATTACCAACACTTAGTTTATTTTTCACCTTTTTCACTTTTGCTTTGAATTTCTCTTTTTACCTCTCGTCGAACCTTCTGTTCAGCCTTTTGAATCTGATGACTGCGAGCTCCGTTTGTCGTGCTGAATAGCTCAGCACAAACGAAAGCCGGTTGGTCCCGAAGACATCCGCGTTGTAACTTTGGTGCAAATTTCTCTGTCTGCATCCTTGAAAAGTTGGGCGCCTTTCTCTTCTTAGGGCGCCCAGTTTCTCCAGACTTAGAAAAATTCATAATTTATTCAACTTCAAGTTTCAGATTTTCACTTCATACCTTCTACTTTGACTTGAATTTGCCGGAGACTGGATCATCAGATGCTCTGACGGGGATATCCATCGCGAAGCTGACTGAAAACTGAGCAACTTCTATTGGGGATCCAAACCCTAATTCCTTCATCTGGTACCCTGAAAAGGTGGGCGCCTTTCTTCAACTGGGGCGCCCAAACTCAGTAGACTTAGAAAATTTTCATGACTTTTCAACTTTTCTTCCTCGATCCTCGTGCATGTTCATCGTTTCACTTTCTGCCGGAAGTTTTGAATGCTAAAATTAACGCCTGGCAGTCGGATGACCTCAGTGATGACCTGGAACTCCGGATAATGCTTATGAAAAATTTGAATAGACTGATGGGGAGCAAAGCCCGAGTTATTTTAAGATTAAAGGCGCACCGGCGTCACGGACACATTTTGAGCCAATCAAAATCGATTCGGACCACAATAGGACCAACTTTCTATTTTTGAAATTTTTCTATTTTTAAGAAAATTTTACCCGATATCGTTGAAAGAAACCCGAGAAAAACCGAAGCGTTACTATTTGAAAATTTCACAAAATACTTGAGTTTTCTAAATTAGGGATGAAAAACTGAGATCTGGGTTTTGTAGGTTAAGCTGCTCTTAGCAGACCCAGATCGTCAGAATTTGAAAAATTTGTTTTTTAACCCTCCATGCAAGACATGCACACCCAAATTTTGACCTTTTTAACTGATTTGACAAGACTTTTACTCATTTCTTCAAAATGTCTAAGTGTAACAAAAATTTTAATTTTGGGGTACAACAAGAGGATTTGTTGACGTGTCAGTGTGGATTGGTTCAGGACATATACCATCCCTTTTTGGATGGAGAGTTACCATCTTCAATAGACGGAACTAGTGGTTGCAAATACCCGACTCAGTTGTTGGCGGGTGAGTGCTTGCAGGATCAATATTTAGTCTACCATCAGGTTGATGTGTACCCAACCAGGTTTGTTGCTTCTTTGTTTCAGAGACTACTGGTGGACACAGGGTTACAGAGGGATTATAATGTTAGTAGGCTTGATGGCATAGGTGGATATCACATCCATGAGAGTTTAGCAGAGGTTATGGAGAGATGTTACGTAGCTGATGCTTCCAGTTATCCTTACCTCCTCATGATGGATGGACATGAGTTTGGTTTATATTGGGATCCAGGTGGAGATAGAGTTAGCACGGCCGTTTGGATGGGTCCCAATGTATTGCAACACCACTTCTAGTATGGTGGAGTTAGGATCAGTGTTGAGAGAATCTTGAATGAGAGCGTTCTCGAGCTCAGGGAGGGCGGACTGTAATGTCCCCATTCTTTCGTGAGCATCAAAGTTGGTGGATTAGCCTATTACATCGATCCTCGTAGGCTAATGTGTCTGGATAGAGGGTCACTTGAATAGGCACTTGGTCAGTAAAAGGCAGTATTGGTATCCAGAGTATGGTGACGTGAATTTGCACGTTTGGCGTGTTATTGGAGCTTAAAATATTGATCTTCACCATTTATTTCACTTCCTCAGGCTTAGAGATCATGTGTCTATTATTTAAAGGGGTCACTTTCTATTTTTCAGTTACTATTCATGGCTAAAGTGAAAAAAAAGAAATAACTTAAGTGAATAGTGTTTTTTTAAATGAATAGTGATTTCAATGTCAAATTATAAAAGACCTTGAGAAAGTTCGACCCATTCATGCATAGAGTTATTTTGTTGAACGAAGCTTGGAAGTGTGGAGTTGTGGAAGAGAGAAACTAGGGTTTCTTGATTTCAGCAGTGGGAAAGCCTAGTTTGGGCTTTGTTCTTCAAATTTGTGCTTCTTGATGGTGTGAAAGACCACCTTAAAGTTGCAGATCAGAAATTGCATGCTTCATTGGAGCCTTATTTTGCTGGTTGCAAGTGCTTGGAGTCATCTTTTGGAGGGGTTTTTGCTGCCAGCATCTCCATTCGCCATTTAGAGGTAGTTATTTGCATTTTGGAAGTTTTTGAAAGCTGATTTTAACATCTACAGCCAGCCGCCATACTTGAGGGTTTTGAACAGCAAGAAGAAATTAAAACGCCTCCCTTTAGAGGCTGCAATCTCTTCCAAAGTGGGCGCCCTTACCCTAGGAAGCCCTTCAATTCGTCTCTTGGTGGGAGAATCTTGTATTTCATGTGGTATGAGCAAATTATGGAGGGTGGGTACTGTAGCAAAGCACTATTCACAGTGCTGTTTGGCTGTAAGTCAAATTATTGCATATGATGTATCTGGTTTTGAGTTCTATGCAAGTCATCTATCTTATGTACTCACTTATGTAATGAAGAAAGCTTCTAGACTATCAAATTGAGTCTCCTAAAGTGATCTTAGTAGTTTTAGTTTATTTTGAGTTCCTTTATATGCATATGTTTGTTAAAATAGTTAGCATCATTGGCATCAAATTCAAAAACACCAAACACGAAAAAGAAAACATCAAACAAACACAAATAAGTCCTACAAGCACGTTGAAATCATCGCAGCAGAGCGACGGTTCATCACAGTGGTATTAGAGCATATCACTACAGTGGTAGCAGAGTGGATCGCCGGAGTGTGGTTCATCACAGTGGTATGAGAGCAAACCTTTCCAGCCACCTTGTGTTGGTTTCAAAGAAAATTCCATATTAAATTTGGGGGTTTTGAGTCAAATCTAGTTTGGCTCATCACATGTAGCTTGGCCAAGGGGGGGTCAACATTAAAATATAACATTATTTAATTCAACTTGACTTATGTCTCCAAAATGCATGCCAAGGCCAAGAGTGAACAAACCAACTGAACCGGCTGAAGAAGAGAGCCAACTGTGCCGAAAACCACAAGACCACTGCCAAAAATAGAATTTACTAAAAATAGTAAATTCCAGAAGATGCTTGGATTATATTGCAAGTCATACCACTGCGAAGCTCTTTGAAAACCCATAAAGAATCCGCAAACCAATCTCCAAATTTCGAGCAACAACAACCTCTAAAAAGGGAAACCCTAATTTTACACTCCGAGTAGCCTATGGGTCACCGGAATAGGGTGTAATGTCCCCAATTTAGCCCTACGCTCTTCATTTGGATTTAGCCTATTTCTGGAAACTCATAGGCTAAGCAGAAGCTCGAATCAGGGTTTCCAAACTTCTTGGAGGATGTTTTCGTCTTTTTGCGGAGTCTTCTTTTGGAATTGTTGAACTTGGATTGCGGATTCCTTCTGGGTTTTTTGAGAGCTTCGCATTGGTGGTTTCAGTTCGACATTCTGAGCAATTACATGAATTTACTATTTTTAGTAAATTCTATTTTTAGCAGTTGACTTGTTGACTCCTAATCAGTTGGCTCCACTTTGGCAGTCAGTTCAAACGGTATTGTTGAATTTGGCTTCTGATGCGTTTCCATGGTGATATAAGATATTTTATATTATAATGTTATAATTTAACATTATAATTCCTTGTTCTAGTATCATGAATTAATATTGTTTTTAAAGGGGGACATTGAAGGGTATTTTCACATGGAGGAAATATTTTAATATTTCTAAAAGCCAAATATTGCTCAAGAGGAAAAGGGACGCCAACTTTTGGAGAAATGATAATTTTAAATTAAAGAAAAATTGCCTTCATGAAAAAGGATGCCATTTTGAAGGAAGAATGGGTCAAGTCAAAAACCCTAAAAACATCTTGAAGTTAGGGCGCACCTTCTGGAAGCTTCTGGAGGGTCCTCTCAAAATTATAAAAGGGAGCTTTGGGTCCTCATTTTGGCATCTGATGAATTTGCAAAGTTATGCTGCCGGATTGGCTTTGGGATTGCTTCGAGGAATGAATGCCTCCTAGCCTTGGCTCGACTTCTTGCTTGAAAGACAACAACTAGTTGAGAGGTTTAGTTGTAGTTGGTTTCCTTTCATTGTAGTTGGTTCTTCTCACATTCTGTAGTTGAGTTATTGTATTTTCTGTCAATTTTAGAGTTGCTGGTTTGTATGGCTGTAGGTTGTTTTTACTCACAACTCAAGAAACAGAAATAATATTGTTCTGGGTACTGTTCCAATCTATTTTCCTATGTAGGGCGACCATATGTGCAAGTTTCCAGAATTTTATTTGAAGTCTATGAATTATCTAAAGTAAATCGCCCTTGCTTGCAGGCAATTTCACTTTGTAAGTGCTTTGGAAGTCGTGCAAAATAAATAGGGGTCTTTGTGAGAAGTTTTTGTGATCCATCTTCATTGTCATCATCATTAGAATGTTTTGCAACTGATTTCAAGTTAAATGAGTGAGTATTGAGAGAGGTATGAGCATTTAAGTGAGTTTTGGAGTTGCTGATTTCACCATTTTAACTGTAGATCTGTCATATCAGACTTAGTAAAATTATTAATAGGGCTGGGATTGTTTATCTTAGTCATATTAATCATTCTGGAGTAGCTCTACATTTCAGCAGTTTGATTATCACTATAATCCATCGTGCTTGCAAGAGATTATAGTACTAACCAACCAATATTCACATTTGTAAGCTCTTTATTATATTTCCCACATTTCGTGGAAGAGACTGATCCTTGCTCAATCTATTGTATTTACTTTTTAGTTGCTCTGTCATATGATAGCGCCTATTCATCTTGGATAGGAGTGCACATACTTGGCATTGAGCTCCATTTCTAGTATTGTATTTCATGTAATTGCTCCGCCATATGGTCGCCTCATTTCCATTCTGGAATTGGGTAGCACATACTTGGTGTTGAGTTTGCTTTCAGTATATTAGATGGTAGGGATCCTTTGACCACATGCTCGTCGTTCGCCGGCGCATTCTTGGTTAGAGTTTTTGTATAAGCATTCAATTAAGACCCTCTGACCATATGCTCGCCATCACTTGGCGCCATTCTTGGTTAGAGTTACTTCCAGTTGCAGTTCTGATTAATGTACTGACGATCCTCTTGCCATATGACAGCCTCTCTCTTGTTGAGATTGAGTGCGCATTCTTGGCAAAGAGTTATATTGTAACTGTTGGTTTGATTTATCTAACCCTAACGGGTGTGTTGCATTTCTGATTGTAATTTGAAAATTGAAAAAATTTGGCTCGAAATATTTCATTGAACAACACCAAATTGCATCGCGTGCATCAATTAATCCCAATTCAAGATTTTTAAAACCACACGGAATAGCGATACGTGCATCACCCAATGCTAGTTCAAGACTTCCAATACCACATTAAATTACATCGCGGGCACCACCCAAGGCCAGTTCAAGACATCTGAAACAACACTAAATTGTATCATGTGCATCACCCAAGTCCAGTTCAAGACTTCTGAAACCACACCATATTGCATGTTGTGTATTACCCAAAGCAAGTCCAAGACTTCAGAAACCACACCAAATTGCATCAGTTGCATCACCCAATGTCAGTTCAAGACTTTTAAAACCGCACTGAATTGCATCGCGTGCACTACCTAAATCTAGTTCAAGACTTCTGAAACCACACCAAATTGCATCGCATGCACCACACAACGCTAGTTCGAGACTTCTAAAACCACACCGAATTGCATCGCGCAGACCGCCCAAGCCCTATACAAGTCTTCCGAAACCACATCAAATCGCATCCCATGCACCACCCAATGTCAATTCAATTCTAAAACCACTCTGAATCGCATCGAGTGCAACACCCAAGGCCAGTTCAAGACTTCTGAAACAATACCCAATTGCATCGTATGCATCACTCAAGACCAGTTTCAAACTTTCGAAACCACTCCAAATTGCATCGCGTGCATCACCCAAAGCCAATTCAAGACTTCTAAAACCGCACTAAATTGCATCATGTGCATTACCCAAGGCCAGTTCAAGACTTCCAAAACCACACCAAATTGCCTCGCTCGCATCACCCAAGGCCAGTTCAAGACTTCTAAAACCACACCGAATCGCATCACGTGCACCACTCAAACCTAGTTCAAAACTTCTAAAACCACACCGAATTGCATTGCGTGCACCACCCAAGACCTATTTGACACTTTTAAAATGACACCAAATTGCATTGCCTGCACCACCCAACCTAGTTCATGACTTCTGAAACCACACCGAATCGCATCGCATGCACCACCCAAGGCCAGTTCAATACTTCTGAAACCACACTGAATTATATTACGTGCATCATCCAAGGCCAATTCATAACTTCCAAAACCACACCAAATTGCATCGCCTACATCACCTAAGGCTAGTTCAAAACATTCAAAACCACACCAAATTGCGTCGCGTGCATCACCCAAGGTGAGTTCAAAACTTCTGAAACCACACCAAATTGCATTGTGTGCATTACCCACGGCCAGTTCAATACTTCCGAAACCACACCAAATTGCATCGCTTGCATCACCCAAGGCCAGTACAAGACTTTTCAAACCACACTGAATTTTATCGTGTGCACCACCCAAATCCAGTTCAAGAGTTCTAAAACGACATTGAATTGCATTGCGTGCTCCACCCAAAGACAATTCGAGACTTCTCAGACATCGAATTGCATCACATTTTTAGAAGTCTTTAACTTGCCATGTGATGCATGTTGTACAATTCGGTGTGGTTTCGGAAGTCTTGAACCACACCAAATTGCATTGCGTGCATCACCTAAGCCCAAATCATGATTTCTAAAACCACATTGAATTGGAACGCATGCATCACCCAATGCTAGTTCAAGACTTCCAATATCACACTGAATTGCATCGCAGGCACCACCCAAGGCTAGTTCAAGACATACGAAACAAATCTAAATTACATCATGTGCATCACCTAAAGCCAATTCAAGACTTTCAAAACCACAACATATTACATAGCATGCATTACTCAAGGCCAATTCAAGACTTCTGAAACCACACTTAATTCTATCACTTGCATCACCCAAGACTAGTCAAAACTTCCAAAACCACACTAAATTGCATCGCGTGCACTATCCAAATCCAGTTCAAGACTTCTGAAAGCACACTGAATTGCATCGCATGCACCACCCAAGGCTATTTCAAGACTTTCAAAACCACACCGAATTGCATCACACGCACCACCCATGTCCAGTTCAAGTCTTTCGATACCACATCGACTCACATCGTGTGCACCACCCTAGGCTAGTTCAAGACTTCTGAAACCACACCAAATTGCATCGCTTGTTTCACCCAAAATAAGTTCAAAACTTCTGAAACCACACCGAATTATATCGCATGCATCACCTAACACCAATTCAAGAATTCCAAAACCACACCGAATTGCATCGCATCCATCACCCAAGGCCAGTTTAAAACTTTTGAAACCACACCGAATTACATCGCGTGCTTCACCTAAGGCCAGTTTAAGACTTTTGAAACCGCACCGAATGACATTGCATGCATTTCCCAAAACCTGTTCAAGACTTTCGAAAACACACCAAATTGCATCGCTTGCATCACCCAAAGCCAGTTTAAAACTTCTGAAACCACACCGAATTGCATCGCGTGCACCACTCAAATGCACTTCAAGACTTTTGAAACCACACAGAATTGTATTGCGTGCACAACCCAAGGCTTGTTCGAGACTTTTGAAACGACACCAAATTGGATCACGTGCACAACCCAAGGCTAGTTCAAGACTTTTGAAACCACAACGATTCGCATCACATGCACCGCCTAAGGTCAGTTAAGGACTTCTGAAAACCACACCGAAATATATCGCGTGCATCACCGAAGGTCAATTCAAGTATTCTGAAACCACACTAAATTGCATCACGTGCAACACCCAAGGCTAGTTCAACACATACGAAAGAACAATAAATTGCATCGCATGCATCATCCAACAGTAAATTGGTTTTAGAAGTCCTGAACTGGCCTTGGGTGATGCATGCGGTACAATTAAGTGTGGTTTCAAAAGTCTTGAACCACACCAAATTGCATCGCGTGCATCACCTAAGCCCGATTCAAGATTTTCTTAAACCACACGAAATTGCAACACGTGCATCACCCAATGCTAATTCAAGACTTCCAATACCACACTGAAATGCATTGCGTACATCACCCAAGGCTTGTTCAAAACTTTTGAAACCACACCGAATTGCATTACATGCATTACCCAAGGTTAGTTCAAAACTTCTAAAACCACTATGAATTGCATCGCGTGCATTACTTGAGGCCCGTTAAAGCTTTTGTGAAACCACAGCAAACTACAATGCTTACATCAACCAACGCCAGTACAAGACTTTTCAAACCACACCGAATTTCATCGCGTGCACCACCCAAATCCACTTCAAGACTTCTGAAACCACATCGAATTGCATCGTGTGCTCCACCAAGGGCCAATTCGATACTTCCAAAACCACACCAAAATGCGTCGTGTGCACTACAAAAATCCAATTCAAGACTTCTGAATCCACACCGAATTGCATCACGTGCTCCATCCAAGGTCAGTTCAAGATTTCTGAAACCACGATGAATTATATTGCGTGAATCACCCAAGGCCAATTAAGGAATTCCAAAACCACACCGAATTGCATTGCGTGCATCACCCAAGAGCAGTTCAAAACTTTTGAAACCACATCGAATTGCATCGCATGCATCAACCAAGGCCAGTTCAAGACTTCTTAAGCTACACTGAATTACATCGCATGCATTACCCAAGGCTAGTTCAAGACTTTTGAAACCACACCAAATTGCACCGCCATCATTACCCAAGGCCAGTTCAAGACTTCTAAATCCACACCGAATTTTACTACTTACTCCATTCAAGGCAAGTTTGAGACTTCCAAAACTACACCTAATTGCATCACGTGAACCACCTAGGGCCAGTTCAAGACTTATGAAACCACACTAAATCACATCACGTGCACAACCAAAGGCCAGTTCATGTCTTCCGAAAGCACACTAAATTGCATCGCGCGCATTACCCAAGGCCATTTCAAGACTTCTAAAACCACACCAAATTGCATCGCTTCCATCTCCTAAGGGCAATTCAAGACTTCTAAAATCAAACCGAATCGCATCGTGTGCACCACCCAAGACTAGTTCAAGACTTCTGAAAACACACCAAATTGCATCGCGTGCATCACACAAAGTCAGTTCAAAAGTTCTAAAACCACACCGAATTGCATCTTGTGCATCACCCAAAGTCAGTTATGGACTTCTAAAACCACACTAAATTGCATCACATGCATTACCCAAAGCTAGTTCAAAAATTTTTGAAACTAAACCAAATTGCATTACTTGCATCACCCAAGGCCAGTTCAAGACTTTTGAAACCACACCGAATTGCATCGCATGCACCCACCCAAATCTAGTTCAAGACCTTTGAAACCACAACGAATTGCATCGCCTGCACCACCCAAGACCAATTCAAGACTTCTTAAACCATGCCGAATTTCATCACGTGCACCACCCAAGGCCAGTTCAAAAATTTTAAAACCACTTTGAATCGCATCGTGTGCACCACCCAAGGCCAGTTCAAGACTTCTGAAACCACACAGGATCGCATAACGTGCACAACCCAAGGCCAATTGAACACTTCCAAAACCACACCAATTGCATCACGTGCACCACCCAAGGCCAGTTCAAGACTTCCAAAACCACACCGAATTGGATCACTTGCATCACCCAAGGCCAATTCAAGACTTCAAAAACCACACTGAATTGCATCGCATGCTCCACCCAAATCTTGTTCAAAACTTCCGAAAACACACAGAATTGCATTGCGTGCACTACCCAAGGCTATTTCGAGACTTCCAAAAGCACACCGAATTGCATCGCACGCACCATCCAAGACCAATTCAAGTCTTCTGAAACCACATTTAATCACATCGCATGCACCACCCAAGGCCAATTCAATTTTGAAACAACACTGAATCACATCGCATGCAACACCCAAGGTCAGTTCAAGACTTCTAAAACCACACTGAATTGCGTCGCATGCATCACCAAAGGCTAATTCAAAACTTTTGAAACAACACCGAAATATATCGCGTGCATCACCCAAGGCTAGCTTAAGACTTTAAAAACAACACTGAATTGCATCGCATGCATCACCCAAAGACAGTTCAAAACTTTTGAAACCACACTGAATTGCATCGTGTGCATCACCCAAGCCCAGTTCAAGATTTCTAAAAGCGCATCGAATTGCATTGCATGCATTACCCAAGACCAGTTCAAGACTTCTGAAACCACACCGAATCGAATCGCATGCACCACACAAGGCCAATTCAAACCTTCTAAAACAACACCAAATTATATCGCGTGCATCACCCAAGTCCAATTCAACACTTCGAAAACCACACCAAATTACATCGTGTACACCACTCTAGGCCACTTAAAATTTTTTGAAACCATACCGAATTAGATCGCCTGCATCATCCAAGGCCATTCAAGACTTCTAAAACCACACTGAATTCCATCGTGTGCATTACCCAAGGCCAATTTAAGACTTTTGAAACCACACCAAAGTTTTGAATTGGCCATGGGTGATGCATGCGGTACAATTCGGTGTGGTTTCGAAAGTCTCAAACTAGCCTTGGCTGGTGTACGCAATGCAACTTGGTGTGCTTTCGGAAGTTTTCAACTGGATTTGGGTGGTTAAATAATTATGAAACCACACCATATTGCATAGCATGCATTACCCAAGGCTAGTTCAAGACATCCGAAACAACAGCGAATTGCATCACTTGCATCATCCAAGGCCAATTCAAGACTCCCAAAACCACAATGAATTGCATCACGTGCACCACCTAAATCCAATTGAAAACTTCTGAAAGCACACCAAGTTGCATTGCATGCACCACCCAAGCCTAGTTTGAGACTTCTGAAACCACACCAAATTGCATCGTGCACACCACACAAGGCATGTTCAAGACTTCTGAAATGACACGGAATTAGATAGCGTACACCACCAAAGGTGAGTTCAAGACTTCTAAAACCACAACAACTCGCATCACATGCACCACCCAAGGCCAGTTCAAGACTTCTGAAACCACACCGAATTATATCATGTGCATCACCCAAAGCCAATTCAAGACTTCAGAAACTACAACGAATTGCATCGCATACATCACCCAAAGCCAATTCAAAACTTTCGAAACCAAATCGAATTGCATCGCGTGGATCAACCAAAGCCAGTTCAAAAATTTTGAAACCACATCGAATTGCATCACGTGGATCACCCAAGGCCAATTCAAGACTTCTGAAACCACACCGAATTGCATCACATGCATTACCCGAGGCCAATTCAAGACTTCTGAAACCACACCAAATTGCATCGTTTGCATCACCCAAGATCAGTTCAAGACTTTTGAAACCACAATGAATTTCATCGTGTGCACCACCCAAATCCAATTCAATACTTCAGAAACCACACCGAATTGCATCGCGTGCTCCACCCAAGGCTTGTTTGAGACTTCTGAAATGACATTGAATTGCATTGCGTGCACTAAACAAATCTAGTTCAAGACTTTTGAAACCACACCAAATCGCATCGCGTGCTCCATCTAAGGCTAGTTAAATACTTCTGAAACATTAAGGGAAATTTACATAAAAAATTGCATCACGTGCATCACCTAGGCCCATTTCAAAATTTTTCTAAAACCAAACGAAATTGTGACACGTGCATTACCCAATTCTAGTTCAAGACTTCCAATGGCACACTTAATTGCATCGCGGGCACCACCCAAGGCTAGTTCAAGGCATATGAAACAACACAAAATTACATCGCGTGCATCACCCAAGGCCAGTTCCAAACTTCTGAAACCACTCCATATTGCATAGCATGCATTACCCAAGGCTAGTTGAAGACATAGGAAACAACAGCGAATTGCATCACTTGCATCACACAAGGCCAATTCAAGACTCCCAAAACCACAATGAATTGCATTATGTGCACCACCCAAATCCAATTGAAAACTTCTGAAAGTACACCAAGTTGCATTGCGTGCACCACCCAAGCCTAGTTTGAGACTTCTGAAACCACACCAAATTGCATCATGCACACCACACAAGGCCTGTTCGAGACTTCTGAAACGACACGGAAATAGATCGCGTACATCACCAAAGGTCAGTTCAAGACTTCTGAAACCACAACGAATCGCATCACATGCACCACCCAAGACCAGTTCAAGACTTCTGAAACCACACCGAATTATATTGTGTGCATTACCCAAAGCCAATTCAAGACTTCAGAAACCACAACAAATTGCATTGCGTACATCACCCAAAGCCAATTCAAAACTTTCGAAACCATACCAAATTGCATTGCATGGATCACCCAAAGCCAGTTCAAAACTTTCAAAACCACATCGAATTGCATCACATGGATCACCCAAGGCCAATTCAAGACTTTTGAAACCACATCGAATTGCATCACGTGCATTACCCAAGGCCAATTCAAGACTTCCGAAACCACACCAAATTGCATCACTCAAGATCAATTCAAGACTTTTGAAACCACAATGAATTTCATCGCGTGCACCACCCAAATTCAGTTCAGTACTTAAGAAACCACACCGAATTGCATCGTGTGCTCCACCCAAGGCTTGTTTGAGACTTCTAAAATGACATTGAATTGCATCGCGTGCACTAAACAAATCCAGTTCAAGACTTTTGAAACCACACCGAATCGCATCGCGTGCTCCATCTAAGGCTAGTTAAATACTTTTGAAACATTAAGGGAAATTTACATAAAAAATGGGCCTCCTAAGGATGACATCATCATCTTTTTGAATTATCAAAAATCAATTAAAAGAATGAGATAGAATAGGATATGTAGAGTTAAATTAACCATCATGAGATAATTCATAGGATTTTAGAAAGTTTTATTTTATAAAATAAATAATTTTATTTTTATTTTGGATGATGTCACCGTAACGGTTGATGTCATCTTTCAATTGATTTTTGATAACTCAAAAAGCTGATGATGTCATCCTTAGAATGCCCATTTTTTACGTAAATTTCCACTAATATCACACCAAATTATATCGTGTATAACCCAAGTTCAATTCAAGACTTCCAAAACCACACTGAATTGTATTACGTGCATCACGCAAGAGTAGTTCAAAACTTTTGAAACCACACCAAATTGCATCTCGTGCATCAACCAAGGCCAGTTCAAGACTTTCAAAACTACACTGAATTGCATCGCGTGCATTACTCAAGGTCAGTTCAAGACTTCAAAAACCACACCAAATTGCATCGCTTGCTACACAAGGCCAATTCAAGACTTCTGAAACCACACCGAATTGCATCGCGTACTCTATCCAAGGCCAGTTTCATACTTCTAAAACCACCCCTAATTTCATCACGCGCACCACCCAAGACCAATTCAAGACTTTCGAAACCACACTAAATTGCATCGCATGCACCACCCAAGGCAAGTTCAAGAATTCTGAAACCACATCGATTTATATCGCGTGATGCACTTAAAGCAAATTCAAAACTTCCAAAACCACACCAAATTGCATCGCATGCATCACCCAAAGCCAGTTCAAAACTTTCGAAACCACACTAAATTGCATCACGTGCATCACCGAAGGCCAGTTCAAGATTTCTTAAACAACACTGAATTGCATCGCATGCATTATGCAAGGTCAGTTCAAGACTTCCAAAACCACACCAAATTGCATCACTTGCATCACCCAAGGCCAGTTCAAGACTTCTGAAACCACACCAAATTGCATCACTTGCATCACCCAAGGCTAGTTCAAGACTTTTGAAACCACGTCGAATTGCATCGCATACACCACCTAAATTCAGTTCAAGACTTCTGAAACCACACCGAATTGCATCATGTGCACCGCTCAAGGCCAGTTCGAGACTTCTGAAACCACACCGAATTGCATTGCACGGACCACCGAATGCCAGTTCAAGACTTCTAAAACCACACCAGATCGCATCGCATGCACCACCCAAGGTCAGTTCAACACTTCATAAACCACACCAAATTGCATTGCGTGCATCACCCAATGCTAGTTCAAGACTTTCAATACCACACTGATATGTATCTCAGGCACCAGCCAAGGCCACTTCAAGAAATACGAAACAACACTAAATTGTATCGCGTACATCACCCAAGGCCAATTCAAAACCTTTGAAACCACATCATATTGCATAGCGTGCATTACCCAAGGCCAGTTCAAGACTTCTGAAACCACACCAAATTGTATCGCTTGTATCACCCAAAGCCAATTCAAGACATTTGAAACCACAACAAATTTCATCATGTGCACCACCCAAATCTAGTTCAAAACTTCTGAAATCACACCTAATTGCATCACGTAGTCCACCCAAGGCTAGTTCGAAACTTCTGAAACCACACCAAATTGCATCACGTTTTTTTAAGTCTTCAACTGGCCTTGGGTGATGCAAGAAATACAATTCGGTGTGGTTTCAGAAGTCTTCAACCATACCAAATTGCATCGCATGCATCACTTGAGCCCAATTCAAAATTTCTAAAACCACACGGAATTGCAACGTGTGCATTACCCAATGCTAGTTCAAGACATTCAATACCACACTAAATTGCATCGTGAGCACCACCCATGGCGAGTTCAAGACATACGAAACAACAATAAATTGCATCGCGTGCATCACCCAAGGCCAGTTCAAGACTTCCAAAACCACACCATATTGCATAGTGTGCATTACCCAAGACCAGCTCAAGAATTGTAAAACCACATCGAATTATATCACTTGCATCACCCAAAGCCAGTTCAAGACTTCCAAAACCACACTAAATTGCATCGCGAGCAACACTCAAATCCAGTTCAAGACTTCCAAAAGCACATCGAATTGCATCGCGTGCACCACCCAAGGCTAGTTCGAGACTTCTAAAACAACAACGAATTGCATCGCGTGCACCACCAAGGCCAGTTCAAGTCTTCCAAAACCACATTGAATCGCATCGCATGCACCACTCAAGGCCAATTCAATTATGAAACCATACTGAATCGCATCGCGTGCACCACCCAAGGCCAGTTGAAGACTTGTAAAGCCACACTAAATTGCATCGCATGCATCACCCAAGGTCAATTCATAACATCTTAACGACACCGAATTATATCGCGTGCATCACCCAAGGCCAATTCAAGACTTCCAAAACCACACAGAATTGCATCACATGAATCACCCAAGGCCAATTCAAAACTTCTAAAACCACACCGAATTACATCACGTGCATCACCCAACACCAGTTCAAGACTTTTGAAACCGCATTGAATTGCATCGCGTGCATTACCCAAGGTCAGTTCAAGAGTTCTAAAACGACACTGAATTGGATCGCATGCACCACCCAAGGCCAGTTCAAGACTTCTGAAAACATACCGAATTGCATCGCATACACCAACCAAGATCAGTTTAAGACTTCTAAAAGCACACCGAATTATATCACGTGCATCACCCAAGGCCAATTCAAGAGTTCCAAAACCACACCGAATTGTATTGCGTACATCACCCAAGGCCAATTCAAAACTTTTGAAACCACACTGAATTGCATCACGTGCATCACCCACTACCAATTCAAGACTTCTGAAACCACACAGAATTGCATCATGTGCATCACCCAAGGCCAATTCAAGAGTTCTGAAACCACACCAAATTGCATCACTTACATCACCCAAGGCTAGTTCTAGACTTTTGAAACCACACTAAATTTCATCGCGTTCACCACCCAAATCTAGTTCAAGACTTTTGAAACCACATCGAATTGCATCGCGTGTACTACACAATTCCAATTCAAGACTTCTGAAACCACACCAAAATTGTATCGCGTACTCCATCCTAAGCCAGTTCAAGACTTCTGAAACCACACTAAATTATATCGTGTGCATCACCTAAGAGCAGTTCAAAACTTTTGAAACAATACTGAATTGCATCACGTGCATCAACCAAGGTCTATTTAAGACTTCTAAAAGTACACTAAATTAAATTGCGTGCATTATCCAAGGCCAGTTCAAGACTTCTGAAACCACACCAAATTGCATTATCTGCATTACCCAAGGCCAGTTCAAGACTTCCAAAACCACACCTAATTGCATCACACACACCACCCAAGGACAATTCAAAACTTCTGAAACCACACTGAATCGCATTGTGTGCACCATCCACGGCCAGTTCAAAATTTTTGAAAACACACCGATTTATATCGCGCGCATCACCTAAAGCCAATTCAAGAATTCCAAAACCACACCAAATTGCATTGCGTGCATCACCAAAGACCTGTTCAAAAGTTAGTAAACCACACCGAAATACATCGCGTGCAACACCCAAGGCCAGTTCAAGACTTCTGAAACCACACTAAATTGCATCGTGTGCATTACCAAAGGTCAGTTCAAAACTTTCGACACCACACCAAATTGAATTGCTTGTATCACCCAAAGCCAGTTCAAGACTTTTGAAACCACATCGAATTGCATCGCATGCACCACCCAAATCTAGTTCCAAACTTCTGAAAGCACACCGAATTGCATCGCGTGCACCACCCAAAGCCAATTCAAGATTTTTCAAAAACCACACCAAATTGCATAACGTACATAACCCAAGGCCAGTTCAAAAACTTTCAAAACCACACCGAATTACATCGCGTGCATCACCCAAGGTCAGTTCAAAACTTTTGAAACCATACTGAATTGCATTGTGTGCATTACCCAAGACCAGTTCAAGACATCAGAAACCACACCAAATTGCATCGCTTGCAACACCCAAGGTTGTTTCAAGACTTTTGAAACAACACTGAATTTCAGTGTGTGCACCACCCAAATCCAGCTCAACACTTCTGAAATCACACCAAATTGCAACGCGTGCTCCACCCAAGGCCAGTTTGAGACTTCCAAAACCACACCGAATTGCATCATGTTTTTAGAAGTCTTCAACTAGCCTTGGGTGATGCACGCGGTACAATTCGGTGTGGTTTTGAAACTCTTGAACCACATCAAATTACATTGTGTCCATCACCTAAGCCCAATTCAACATTTCTAAAACCACACAGAATTGCATCAGGTACATCACCCAAGGCCAGTTCAAAACTTTCGAAACCATACCGAATTAAATCTTGTGCATCACACAATGCCAGCTCAAGCCTTCTGAAACCACACTGAATTGCATCACGTGCATTACCCAAAAAAAGTTCAAGACTTTTGAAACCACACCAAATTGCATCGCTTGTAGATCACCCAAGGCCAGCTCAATACTTTTGAAACCATACTGAATTTCATCGCGTGCACCACCCAAATCCAGTTCAAGACATTTTAAATCACACCCAATTGCATCGTGTGCTCCACCCAAGGCCAGCTCGAGACTTATGAAACCATAACGAATTGCATCATGGTTTTAGAAGTCTTGAACTAAAATTGGGTGATGCAAGCAGTACAATTCATTGCTCTTTCGAAAGTCTTCAAACCACACCAAATTGCATTGCGTGCATCATTTAAGCCCAATTCAAGATTTCTAAAACCACGCAGAATTGCAACGTGTGCATCACACAATGCTAGTTTGAGACTTCCAATACCACACTGAATTGCATCGTGGACACCACCCAAGGGCAATTCAAGGCATACGAAACAACACTAAATTGCATCAATGCATCACCCAATGGCAGTTCAAGACTTCTGAAACCACACCATCTTTCATTGCATGCATTATCCAAGTCCAGTTCAAGACTTCCAAAATCACACCGAATTGCATCACTTGCATCACCCAAGGCCAATTCAGGACTTCTAAAAGCACACTGAATTGCATTGTGTGCCCCACCCAAATCCAGTTGAAGACTTCTGAAAGCACACTGAATTGCATTGCATTCACTAGCCATAACTAGTTCGAGACTTCTGAAAAAACACCTTATTGCATCATGCGCACCACCCAAGGCCTGTTCGAGACTTCTGAAACGACGTCGAATTGGATCGCGTGCACTACTCAAGGCCAGTTCAAGACTTCTGAAACCACAACGAATCGCATCACATGCACCACCCAAGGCCAATTCAAGACTTCTGAAACAAAAACAAATTATATCGCGTGCATCACCTAAGGTCAATTCAAGACTTCCCAAACCACACCGAATTGCATCACGTACATCACCCAAGGCTAGTTCAAAACTTTCGAAACCACACCAAATTGTGTCCCGTGCATAACCCAAGGCCAATTCAAGACTTTTGAAACCACACCGAATTGCATTGCATGCATTACCCAAGGTTAGTTCAAGATTTCTGAAACCACACCAAATTGCATTGTTTGCATCACCCAAGGCTAGTTCAAAACTTCCGAAACGACACTAAATTGCATCACGTACAGAACACAAATCGAATTCAATACTTCTAAAACCACACCAAATCACATCGCGTGCACCATCCAAGGTCAATTCAAGACTTCCAAAACCACACCTAATTGCATTGCACGTATCACCCAAAAGCAGTTCAAAATTTTTGAAACCACACCAAATTGCATTGCGTGCATCAACCAAGGTCAATTCAAGACTTCCAAAACTACACCAAATTGCATCGTGTGCATTACCCAAGGCCAATTCAAAAAATTTGAAACCACACCAAATTGCATCGCCTGCAATACCCAAAGTCATTTCAAGTCTTCTGAAACCACACCAAATTGCATTGCGTACTCCCTTCAAAGCCAATTTGAGACTTCCAAAACCACACCTGATTGCATCATGCGCACCACCGAAGGCCAATTCAAGACTTCTAAAACCACACCGAATCACATTGCGTGAACCACCCAAGGCCAATTCAAAACTTCTAAAATCACAACTATTTATATCACTTGAAGCACCAAAGGCAAATTCAAGACTTCCATAACCACACTGAATTGCATTGCGTGCATCACCCAAAGCCAGTTCAAAAGTTTTGAAACCACACCAAATTTCCTCGCGTGTATCACCTAATGCCAGTTAAAGACTTCTGAAACCACATTGAATTGCGTCGTGTGTATTAATCAAGCCCAGTTCAAGACTTCTGAAACCACACCAAATTGCATCCCATGCACCACCCAAATCCAGTTAAAGACATCTAAAACCACACTGAATTGCATCGCATGCACCACCCAAGGCCAATTCAAGACTTCTGAAACCACATCAAATCCAATCATGTGCACCACCCAAGGTCAGTTCAAGACTTCTGAAACAAAAAATTGTATTGCGTGCACCACGCAAGGCCAATTCAAGACTTTCAAAACCACACCGAATTGCATCGCATGCATCACCCAAGGTCAGTTCAAGACTTCTGAAACTACACTAAATTACATCACGTGCATCACCCAAGGCCAGTTCAATACTTCCGAAACCACACCAAATTGCATCACGTGTTTAAAGGTCTTGAACTGGCCTTGGATGGTGCACAGGGTACAATTCAGTGTGGTTGCGGATGTCTTGAACCACACCAAATTGCATCATGTGCATCATCTATGACCAATTCAAGATTTCTAAAACCACAAGGAATTGCGACGCGTGCATCACCCAATGTTAGTTTAAGACTTTCAATACCACGCTGAATTGCATCACGTGCACCACCCAAGGCCAGTTGTAGAGTTCTGAAACCACATCGAATTGCATCTCGCGCATCACCCAAGGCCAGTTCAAAACCTCCAAAACCACACCGAATTGCATCACGTTTTTAGAAGTCTTGAACTGGCCTTGGGATATGCATGCAGTACAATTTGGTGTGGTTTCGGAAGTCTTGAACCACACCAAATTACATCACGTGCATCACCTGAGCCCAATTCATGATTTCTAAAACAAGACGGAATTGTGAAGCGTGCATCACACAATGCTAGTTCAAGACTTCCAATACCACACTGAATTGTGTCGCGAGCACCACCCAAGGCCAGTTCAAGACATCCGAAACAACACTGAATTGCATCATGTGCATCACCCAAGGACAGTTCAAGACTTTCAAAACCACACCATATTGCATAGCATGCATTACTCAAGGCCAATTGAAGACTTCTGAAACCACGTTGAATCGCATTGCGTCCACCACCCAAAGTCAGTTCAAGACTTTTGAAACCACACTGATTTGTATCGCGTGCATCTCCCAAGGCAAATTCAAGACTTCCAAAACCACACCAAATTGCATGGCGTGCATCACCCAAGGTCAATTCAAAAGTTCTGAAACCACACTGAATTGCATCGCGTGCATCACCCAAGGCCAGTTCAAGATTTCCAAAACCACACTAAATTGCATCGCGTGCATTATCCATGGTCAGCTCAAGACTTTCGAAACCACACTAAATTGCATCGCTTGCATCACCCAAGGCCAGTTCAAGACTTTTGAAACCACATTGAATTGCGTCGCATGCACCAGCCAAATCTAGTTGAAGACATCTGAAACAACACTGAATTGCATCGTGTGCACCACCCAAGGCCAGTTCGAGACTTCTTAAACCAAAACGAATTTCATCACGCGCACAACCAAGGTGAGTTCAAGACTTCTGAAACAACACCTAATCACATTGTGTCCACCACCCAAGGCCAGTTCAAGACTTCCAAAACCATTCTGGATCGCATCGCGTGCACCACCCAAGACCAATTCAAGACTTCCAAAACCACACCGAAGTGCATCGCATACATCACCCAAAGCCAATTCAAGCCTTCCAATACCACACTAAATTGCATCACGTGCACCACCCAAGGCCAGTTCAAAACGTTTGAAACCACACAAAATTGCATCGCGTGCATCACCCAAGGCTAGTTCAAGACTTCCAAAACCACACCTAATTGCATCACGTTTCCAAAAGTTTTGAATTGGCTTTAGGTGATGCACGTGATACAATTCGGTGTGGTTAGGGAAGTTTTGAACCACACCAAATTGCATCAAGTGCATCACTTAAGCCCGATTCAAGATTTCTAAAACTACACAGAATTGTGACATGTGCATCACCCAATGCTAGTTCAAGACTTCCAATACCACACTGAATTGCATCTCGGGCACCACCCAAGGCCAGTTCAAGACATACAAAACAACACTACATTGCATTGTGTGCATCACCCAAGCCCAGTTCAATACTTTTGAAACCACACCATATTGCATAGCGTGCATTACCCAAGGCCAGTCAACACTTTCGAAACCACATCGAATTGCATCATTTCGATTTTCCAAGGATAGGTTAAGACTTTCAAAACCACAGTGAATTGCATCACATCCACCACCCAAATCTAGTTCAAGACTTCCAAAAACACACCGAATTGCATCGTGTGCACCACCCAAGGCTAGTTCAAGACGTCTGAAACCACACTGAATCACATCGCATGCACCCCAAGGCCACTTCAAGACTTCTGAAACAACACCGAATTATATCGCGTGCATCACCCAAGGCCAATTCAAGACTTCCAAAACCACACCGAAAAGCATCACGTACATCACCCAACGCTAGTTAAAAACTTTTGAAACCACAACGAATTAAATTATGTACATAACCCAAGGATCGCTCAAGACTTCTGAAACCACACAGAATTGCATCGCATGCATTACCCAGGGCCAGTTTGAGACTTCTGAAACCACACCGAATTGCATCGCTTGCATCACCCAAAGTCAGTTCAAGACTTTTGAAACCACATCAAATTTCATCGCATGCACCACCCAAATCCAGTTCAAGACTTCTGAAACCAAACCGAATTGCATCGCGCACTCCACCCAAGGCCAGTTCGAGACTTCTAAAACCACGAGTTTCATCATGTCTTTAGAAGTCTTGAACTAGCCTTGTGTAATGCACGCAGTCGGTGTGGTTTCGGAAGTCTTGAACAACACCAAATTGCATCGCGTGCATCACCTAATCCCAATTCAAGATTTTTAAAACCACACGGAATAGCGATACATGCATCATCCAATGCTAGTTCAAGACTTCCAATACCACATTGAATTACATTGCGGGCACCACCCAAGGCCAGTTCAAGACATCTGAAACAACACTAAATTGCATCACGTGCATCACCCAAGGCCAGTTCAAAACTTCTGAAACCACACCATATTGCATGTTGTGTATTACCCAAGGCGAGTTCAAGACTTCAGAAACCACATCAAATTGCATCAGTTGCATCACCCAATGTCAGTTCAAGACTTTTAAAACTGCACTGAATTGCATCGCGTGCACTACCTAAATCTAGTTCAAAACTTTTCAAACCACACGGAATTGCATCACGTGCATCACCCAAGGTTAGTTAAAAACTTCTAAAACCACTCTGAATTGCATCGCGTGCATTACTTGAGGCCAGTTCAAGCTTTGTGAAACCACACCAAACAGCATCGCTTACATCAACCAACGCCAATTCAAGACTTTTGAAACCACACCGAATTTCATCGCGTGCACCACCCAAATCCACTTCAAGACTTTTGAAACCACATCGAATTGCATCGTGTGCTCCACCACAGTCAAGTTCGATATTTCCAAAACCACACCGAAATGCGTCGTGTGCACCACAAAAATCCAATACAAGACTTTTGAATCCACACTGAATTGCATCACGTGCTCCATCCAAGGCCAGTCCAAGATTTTTGAAACCATGGTGAATTATATCACGTACATCACCCAAGGCCAATAAAGGAATTCCAAAACCACACTTGCATTGCGCGCATCACCTAAGAGCAGTTCAAAACTTTTGAAACCACATCGAATTGCATCGCGTGCATCAACCAAGGCCAGTTCAAAACTTTTGAAGCTCAATCGAATTGCATCGCATGCATTACCCAAGGCTAGTTCAAGACTTTTGAAACCACACAAAATTGCATCGCCTACATTACCCAAGGCCAGTTCAAGACTTCTAAATCCACACCGAATTGCACTACTTACTCCATTCAAGGCAAGTTTGAGACTTCCAAAACTACACCTAATTGCATCACATGAACCACCCAGAGCCAGTTCAAGACTTATGAAACCACACTATATCACATCGCGTGCACAACCAAAGGCCAGTTCATGTCTTCTGAAAGCACATTAAATTGCATCGCGTGCATTACCAAAGGCTAGTTCAAGACTTCTAAAACCACACCAAATTGCATCACTTTCATCACCCAAGGCTAGTTCAAGACTTCTGAAACCAAACCGAATCGCATCGTGTGCACCACCCAAGACTAGTTCAAGACTTTTGAAACCACACCAAATTACATCTCGTGCATCACACAAGGACGGTTCAAAAGTTCTGAAACCACACCGAATTGCATCGTGTGCATCCCCCAAAGTCAGTTATGGACTTCTGAAACCACACTAAATTGCATTACGTGCATTACTCAAGGCTAGTTCAAGACTTCCGAAACAACACCAAATTGCATTGCTTGCATCACCTAAGGCAAGCTCAAGACTTTTGAAACCACACCGAATTGCATCGAATGCACCACCGAAATCTAATTCAAGACTTCTAAAACCACAACGAATTGCATTGCCTGCACCACCCAAGACCAATTCAAGACTTCTTAAACCACGTCGAATTTCATCACGCGCACCACCCAGGGCCAGTCCAAGAATTCTAAAATCACTTTGAATCGCATCGTGTGCACCACCCAAAGCCAGTTCAAGACTTTTGAAACCACACAAGATTGCATCACGTGCACCACCCAAGCCCAATTCAAGAGTTCTTAAACCATACCAAATTGCAACGCGTGCATCAAACAATGCTAGTTCAAAACTTCCAATACCACACTGAGTTGCATCGCGAGCACCGCCCAAAGCCGATTCAATACATTCAAAACAACACTAAATTGCATCACATGCATCACCCAAGGCCAGTTCAAGACTTCTGAAACCACACTATATTGCATCGCGTGCATTACCCAAGGTCGGTTCAAGACTTCCAAAACCACACCGAATTGGATCACTTGCATCACCCAAGGCCAATTCAAGACTTCAAAAACCACACTGAATTGCATCGCATGCTCCACCCAAATCTTGTTCAAGACTTTCGAAAACACACAGAATTGCATCGCGTGCACTACCCAAGGCTATTTCGAGACTTCCGAAAGCATACCGAATTGTATCGCACGCACCATCCAAGACCAATTCAAATATTCTGAAACCACATTTAATAGCATCGCATGCACCACGCAAGGCCAATTCAATTTTGAAACCACACTGAATCACATCACATGCAACACCCAATGTCAATTCAAGACTTCTAAAACCACACCGAATTACATCGCATGCATCACCAAAGGCTAATTCAAAACTTTTGAAACCGCACCGAAATATATCACGTGCATCACCAAAGGCCAGTTCAAGACTTTCAAAACAACACTGAATTGCATCGCATGCATCACCCAAGGCCAATTCAAAACTTTTGAAACCACATTGAATTGCATCGTGTGCATCACCCAAGGCCTGTTCAAGACTTCTAAAAGCGCACCGAATTGCATTATATGCATCACCCAAGGCTAGTTCAAGACTTCCGAAACCACACCATATTGCATAATTTGCATTACCCAAGGCCGGTTCAAGACTTCCAAAACCACACCGACTTGGATCACTAGCATCACCCAAGGCCAATTCAAGACTTCAAAAACCACACTAAATTGCATCGCATGCTCCACCCAAATTTTGTTCAAAACTTCCGAAAACACACAGAATTGTATCGCGTGCACTACCCAAGGCTATTTCGAGACTTCCGAAAGCACACCGAATTGCATCACCTGCACCATCCAAGACCAATTCAAATCTTCTGAAACCACATTTAATCGCATCGCATGCACCACCCAAGCCCAATTCAATTTTGAAATCACATTGAATCACATCACATGCAACACCCAAGGTTAGTTTAGACTTCTAAAACCAAACCAAATTGCATCGCATGCATCACCAAAGGCTAATTCAAAACTTTTGAAACCACACCGAAATATATCGCGTGCATCACCAAAGGCCAGTTCAAGACTTTCAAAACAACACTGAATTGCATCCCATGCATCACCCAAGGCCAGTTCAAAACTTTTGAAACCACATTGAATTGCATCGTGTGCATCACCCAAGACTTCTAAAAGCGCACCAAATTCAATCACATACATCACCCAAGGCTAGTTCAAGACTTCTGAAACCACACCATATTGCATAGCATACATTTCCCAAGGCTAGTTCTAGACATCCGAAACAACAGCGAATTGCATCACTTGCATCACCCAAAGCCAATTCAAGACTCCCAAAACCACAATGAATTGCATCACATGCACCACCCAAATCCAGTTGAAAACTTCTGAAAGCACACCAAGTTGCATTGCGTGCACCACCCAAGCCTAGTTTGAGACTTCTGAAACCACACCAAATTGCATCGTGCACACCACACAAGGCCTGTTCGAGACTTCTGAAACGACACGGAATTAGATCGTGTGCACCACCAAAGGTCAATTCAAGACATCTGAAACCACAACGAATTGCATCACATGCACCACCCAAGGCCAGTTCAAGACTTCTGAAACCACACCGAATTATATCGTGTGCATCACCCAAAGCCAATTCAAGATTTCAGAAACCACAACGAATTGCATCGCGTACATCACCCAAAGCCAATTCAAAACTTTCGAAACCAAACTTAATTGCATCGCGTGGATCACCCAAAGCCAGTTCAAAACTTTCGAAACCACATCGAATTGCATCACGTGGATCATCTAAGGCCAATTAAAAACTTCTGAAACCACACCAAATTGCATCGCATGCATTACCCGAGGCCAATTCAAGACTTCTGAAACTACACCAAATTGCATCGTTTGCATCACCCAAGATCAGTTCAAGACTTTTGAAACCACAATGAATTTCATCGCGTGCACCACACAAATCCAGTTCAGTACTTCAGAAACCACACCGAATTGCATTGCGTGCTCCACCCAAGGCTTGTTTGAGACTTCTGAAATGACATTGAATCACATCGCGTGCACTAAACAAATCCAGTTCAAGACTTTTGAAACCACACCGAATCGCATCGTGTGCTCCATCTAAGGCTAGTTAAATACTTTTGAAACATTAAGGGAAATTTACATAAAAAATGGGCCTCCTAAGAATGACATCATCATCTTTTTGAATTATCAAAAATCAATTAAAAGAATGAGATAGAATAGGATATGTAGAGTTAAATTAACCATCATGAGATAATTCCTAGGATTTTAGAAAGTTTTATTTTATAAAATAAATAATTTTATTTTTATTTTGGATGATGTCACCGTAACGGTTGATGTCATCTTTCAATTGATTTTTGATAACTCAAAAATTTGATGATGTCATCCTTAGAATGCCCATTTTTTACGTAAATTTCCACTAATATCACACCGAATTATATCGTGTATCACCCAAGTTCAATTCAAGACTTCCAAAACCACACTGAATTGTATTACGTGCATCACACAAGAGTAGTTTAAAACTTTTGAAACCACACCAAATTGCATCTCGTGCACCAACCAAGGCCAGTTCAAGACTATCAAAACTACACTGAATTGCATCGCGTGCATTACTCAAAGTCAGTTCAAGACTTCAAAAACCACACAAAATTGCATCGCTTGCTACACAAGGCCAATTCAAGACTTCTGAAACCACACTGAATTGCATCGCGTACTCTATCCAAGGCCAGTTTCATGCTTCTAAAACCACCCCTAATTTCATCACACGCACCACCCAAGGCCGATTCAAGACTTTTGAAACCACACCGAATCGCATCGCGTGCACCACCCAAGGCAAGTTCAAGGCTTCTGAAAACACACCGATTTATATCGCGTGATGCACCCAAAGCAAATTCAAAACTTCCAAAACCACACCAAATTGCATCACATGCATCACCCAAAGCCAGTTCAAAACTTTCGAAACCACATTGAATTGCATCGCGTGCATCACAGAAGGCCAGTTCAAGATTTCTTAAACAACACTGAATTGCATCGCATGCATTATGCAAGGTCAGTTCAAGATTCGAAACCACACCAAATTGCATCACTTGCATCACCCAAGGCCAATTCAAGACTTTTGAAAACACATTGAATTGCATCACATACACCACCTAAATCAAGTTCAAGACTTCTAAAACCACACCGAATTGCATCGCGTGCACCGCTCAAGGCCAGTTTGAGACTTCTGAAACTACACCGAATTACATTGCACTGACCACCGAAGGTCAGTTCAAGACTTATGAAACCACATCGAATTGCATCATGTGCATCACCCAATGCCAATTCAAGACTTCCAAACCACACGGGATAGCATCGAATGCATCACCCAAGGCCAGTTCAACACTTCATAAACCACACCAAATTGCATCGCATGCATCACCCAAAGCCAATTCAAAACTTTAGAAACCACACTAAATTGCATCGCATACATCACCCAAGGCTAATTCAAGACTTCCGAAAGCACACCAAATTGCATAGGGTGCATGACCTAAGCACAATTCAAGATTTCTAAAACCACACGGAATTGCGAAGCGTGCATCACACAATGCTAGTTGAAGACTTCCAATACTACAATGAATTGCATCGCGAGCACCACCCAAGGCCAATTCAAAACATCTGAAACAACACTAAATTGCATCGCATTCATCACCCAAGGCTAGTTCAAAAGTTCTAAAACCACACCGAATTGCATAGTGTGCACCACTCAAACCCATTTCAAAACTTTTGAAACCACACCGAATTGCATGGCATGCAACACCCAAGTCATATTCAAGACTTCTAAAATGACACTGAATTGCATCGCATGCACCACCCACGCCAGTTCAAGACTTCTAAAACCACACCGAATCACATCGCATGCACCACCTAAGGTTAGTTCAAGACTTCTGAAACCACACTAAATTATATTGCGTGCATCACCCAAGGCCAATTCAAGACTTCCAAAACCACAACGATTTGCATCGCGTACATCACCCAAGGCCAGTTTAAAACTTTCAAAAGCACACTAAGTTGCATCGCGTGCATCACTCAAAGCCAATTCAAGACTTCCAAAACCACAATGATTTGCATCGCGTACATCACCCAAGGCCAGTTCAAAACTTTCAAAACCAAACTAAATTGCATCACGTGCATCACTCAAAGCCAATTCAAGACTTCCAAAACCACAATGATTTGCATCGCGTACATCACCCAAGGCCAGTTCAAAACTTTCAAAACCACACTGAATTGCATCGCGTGCATCACCCAAGGCCAGTTCAAAACTTTTGAAACCACACCAAATTACATCGTGTGCATTACCCAAAGCCAGTTAAAGACTTCCAAAACCACACCAAATTGCATCGCTTGCATCACCCAAAGGCTAGTTCAATACTTTTGAAACCACACTAAATTTCATCGCATGCACGACCAAATCTAGTTCAAGACTTCTGAAACCATACTAAATTGCATCACGTGCTCCACCCAATGCTAGTTCGAGACTTCTGAAACCACACTAAATTGCATCACGTGTTTATAAGTTTTTAACTAGCCTTGGGTGATGCACGTGGTACAATTCGGTGTGCTTTCAGAAGTATTGATCCACACCAAATTGCATCGCGTGCATCACCCAATGCTAGTTCAAAATTTCCAATACCATACTGAGTTGCATCGCAGGCACCACACAAGGCGAGTTCAAAACATGCAAAACAACACTAAATTGCATCGTGTGCATCACCAAAGACCAGTTCAAGACTTTTGAAACCACACCATATTGCATAGCGTGCATTAGTCAATGCCAGTTCAAGACTTCCAAAACCACACCGAATTGCATCACTTGCATCATCCAAGCCTAGTTCCAAACTTCCAAAACCACACTAAATTACATCGCACACACCATCCAAATCAAGTTCAAGATTTTCGAAAGCACACTGAATTGCATCGCCTGCACCACCCAAGGCTTGTTCAAGACTTCTGAAACCACACCAAATTCCATTGCGTGCACCACCCAAGGTCAATTCAAGTCGTCTGAAACCACATCAAATCGCATTGCATCCACCACCCAAGACCAATTCAATTCTGAAACCACACCGAAACGCATTGCATGCACTACCCTAGGCCAATTCAAAACTTTTGAAACCACACCAAATTGCATTGCATGCACCGCCCAAGGTCAATTCAAAACTTCTGAAACCACACCGAATTATATCGCGTGCATCACCCAAGTCCAATTCCAGACTTCAAAAACCACACCGAATTGCATCGCATGCATCACCCAAGGCCAGTTTAAAACTTCTGAAACCACACAGAATTGCATCACATGCATCAGCTAAGGCCAATTCAAAACTTCTGAAACCACACCGAATTGCATCGCATGCATTACCCAAGACCAATTCAAAACTTCTAAAACCACACCAAATTACATTGCTAGCATCACCCAAGGTCAGTTCAAGACTTCTGAAACCATAGTGAATTGCATCGCGCGCACCACTCAAATTCAATTCAAGACTTCTGAAACCACACCGAATTGTATTGCGTGCACCACCCAAATCTTTCAAGACTTTTGAAACCACACCGAATTGCATCGAGTGCGCCACCCTAGGCCTATTCGAATTCTGAAAGGACACCGAATTGCATCGAGTGCGCCACCCTAGGCCTATTCGAATTCTGAAAGGACACCGAATTGCATCACATGCACCACCCAAGACCAGTTCAAGACTTCTAAAACTACACAGAATCAAATCGCATCGCATGCACCACCCAAGGCCAATTCAAGACTTTTGAAACCACACCAAATTATATCATGTGCATCACCCAAGGCCAAATCAAAACTTCCAAAACCACACAAAATTGCATCGCGTACATCACCCAAAGGTAGTTCAAAATTTTTGAAACCACACTAAATTGCATCGCATGCATCACCCAAGGCTAGTTCAAGACTTTTGCAACCACACCGAATTGCATCGCTTGAATTACGCAAGGCTAGTTCAAGACTTCCGAAAGCACACCAAATTACATTGCTTGCATCACCCAGGACCAATTCAAAACTTTTGTAACCACACTGAATTCCATCTCGTGCACCACCCAAATCCTGTTTAGGACTTTTCAAGCCACACTGAATTGCATTGCGTGCTCCACCCAAAGCTAGTTCGAGACTTGCAAAACCACACCAAATTGCATCACGTGCATTACACAAATCTAATTCAAGACTTTTGAAACCACACTAAATTGCATCGCATGCTCTATCCAAACCTAGTTTGAGACTTTTGAAACCACATCGAATTACATCACGCGCACCACCCAAGGCCAATTCGAGACTTCCAAAACCATACTGAATCGCATCGCGTGCACAACCAAAGGCCAGTTCAAGACTTCTAAAACCACACCGAATTATATCACATGCATCACCCAAGGCCAATTTAAAACTTCCAAAACCACATCGAATTGCATCGTGTATATCACCCAAGGCCAGTCCAAGATTTTTGAAACCACACCAAATTGCATCACATGCATCACCCAAGGTCAATTCAAAACATTTAAAACCACATTGAATTGCATCACATGCATTAACCATAGTCATTTAAAGACTTCCACAACCACACCAAATTGCATCGCTTACATCACCAAAGGCCAGTTCAAGACTTTTAAAACCACACCAAATTGCATCGCGTACACCACCCAAATCTAGTTCAAGACTTCTGAAACCACACTGAATTGCATCGCGTGGTCCAGCCAAGGATAGTTCGCGACTTCTAAAACCACACCGAATTGCATCGCATGCACTATACAAATCCAATTCAAAACTTCTTAAACCACACTGAATTGCATCGCGTGCTCCATTCAAGGCTAGTTTGAGACTTTTGAAACCACACCGAATTGCATCAAGCGCACCACCCAAGGTCAGTTTGAAACTTCCCAAATCACACCAAATCGCATCGCGTGCACCACCAAAGGCCAGTTCAAGACTTCAAGAACCAGACGAAATTATTTCACGTGCATCACCGAAGGAAAATTCAAGACTTTCATTACCACACCGAATTGCATTGCGCGCATCACCCAAGACAAGTTCAAAACTTTTCAAACCACACCGAATTGCATCACATGCATCAACCAAAGCCAGTTCAAGACTTTTGAAACCACACCAAATTGCATCACATGCATTACGCAAAGCCAGTTCAAGACTTTTGAAACCACACCAAATTGCACCGCCTACATTACCTAATGCCAGTTCAAGACTTCTGAAACCACACTGAATTGCATAGCGTACTCCATCCAAGGCCAGTTCGAGACTTCTGAAACCACACCGAATTGCATCGCGCACACCACCCAAAGCCAATTCAAGACTTCTGAAACCACACTGAATCACATCGCGTTCACCACCCAAAGCTAGTTCAAGACTTTCGAAAGCACACTGATTTATATCGCATACATCACCCAAGGCGAATTCAACACTTCTAAAACCACACCAAGTTGCACCGCTTAAATCACACAAGGTCAGTTCAAGACTTTTGAAACCACACCAAATCACATCGCATGCACTACCCAAATCCAGTTCAAAACTTCTGAAACAACACATAATTGCATCGCACGCACTACTCAATGCCATTTCGAGACTTCTTAAACCACATCGAATTGCATCACACGCACCACCCAAGGCCACTTTAAAACTTCTGTAACCACACCGAATCACATTGCATCCACCACCCAAGGTCAGCTCAATACTTCAGAAACCACACCAGATCACATCGCATGCACCCCCCAAGGCCAATTCAAAACTTCTAAAACCACACTGAATTGCATCACATGCATCACCCAAAGCGAGTTCTATACTTCAAAAACCACACTGAATTACATCGCGTGTATCACCCAAGCTCAGTTCAAGACTTTCAAAACCACACTGAATTGCATTACGTTATTAGAAGTCTAGAATTGGCCTTGGGTGATGCACAAGGTACATTTCAATGTGGTTTCAGAAGTCTTGAACCACACCAAATTGCATCGCATGCATCACCTAAACCCAATTCAAGATTTCTAAAACAACACGGAATTGCAACGTGTGCATCACCCAATGCTAGTTCAAGACTTTCAATAACGCACTAAATTGCATCGCGGGCACCACCCAAGGCTAGTTCAAGACTTCTGAAACAACACTAAATTGCATCGCATGCATTGCCCAACGCCAGTTTAAGACTTCTGAAACCACACCATATTGCATAGCATGCATTACCCAAGGCCAGTTCAAGACTTCTGAAACAACACCGAATTTCATCACTTGCATCACCCAAGGTCAGTTCAATACTTTTGAAACCACACCAAATTGCATCACATGCACCACCCAAATCCAATTTAAGACTTCTGAAACCACACCAAATTGCATCGCGTGCACCACCCAAGGCTAGTTCAAAACTTCTGAAACCACACCGAATTGCATCACGTGCACCACCCAAGGTCAGTTCAAGACTTCTAAAACCACACCGAATCGCATCGCATGCACCACCCAAGGCCAGTTCAAGACTTCTAAAACCACACCAGATCACATCACTTGCACCACCCAAGACCAGTTCAAGACTTCTAAGACCACAACCAATTGCATCGCATGCATCACCCAAGGCTAGTTCAAGACTTCTGAAACCACACCAAATTGCATCGTCTACATCACCCAAGGCCAGTTCAAAACTTTTGAAACCACACCGAATTGCATCGCATGCATCACCCAAGGTCAGTTCAAGACTTCTGAAACAACACCAAATTGCATCACTTGAATCACCCAAGGCCAGTTCAAGACTTCAGAAACCATACCGAATTGCATCGCATGCACCACACAAATCCAATTCAAGACTTCTGAAACAACACCGAATTGCATCGCGTGCACCACCCAAGGCCAGTTCGAGACTTCCATAACCACACTAAATTGCATCGCGCACTCCAACCAAGGCCAATTCAAGACTTTTGAAACCACACTAAATTGCATCCCGTGCACCACCAAGGTCAGTTCAAGACTTCTAAAACCACACCAATTTATATCGCGTGCATCACCCAAGCGCAATTCAAGACTTCCAAAACCACATCAAATTGCATCGTGTGCGCCACCCAAGGCCAATTCAAAACTTTTGAAACCACAACGAATTGCATCGCGTACATCACCCAAGGTCAATTCAATACTTCTGAAACCACACCCAATTGCATCACGTGCATTATCCAAGGTCAGTTCAAGACTTCTCAATCCATATCGAATTTCATTGAATGCATCACTCAAAGTCAATTCAAGACTTTTGACACCCAACCGAATTACATCACATGCATCACCCAATGCCAATTCAAGACTTTTGCAACAACACCGAATTGAATCACTCATTTACAAGTCTTCAACTAGCCTTGGGAGATGCACGTAGTACAATTTGGTGTGGTTTCGGAAGTCTTGAACCACACCTTACCGAATTGCATCGCGTGCACTACACAAATCCAATTCAAGACTTCTAAAACCACACCAAATTGTATCACGTGCTCTATCCAAGGCCAGTTCGAAACTTTTGAAACCACACCGAATTGCATTGCACGCACTACCCGAGGCCAGTTCCAGACTTTTGAAACCATACCGAATCGCATCGTGTGCACCACCCAAGGCCAGTTCAAGACTTCTGAAACCACACCGAATTCTATCGCGTGCATCACCCAAGGAAAATTCAAGACTTCCAAAACCACACCGAATTGCATTGCGCAAATCATCCAAAAGCAGTTCAAAACTTTTGAAACGACATTGAATTGCATCGTGTACAACAACCAAGCCTTATTCAAGAATTCTAAAACTACACTAAATTGCATCGTGTGCATTACCCAAGGCCAGTTCAAGACTTCCAAAACCACAACAAATCGCACTGCATGCACCAACCAAGGCCAATTCAAGACTTCTGAAACCACACTGAATTATATCGCATGCATCAACAAAAACTAATTCAAGACTTCCAAAACCACACCAAATTGCATCGTGTACATAACCTAAGCCCAATTCAAAACTTTCAAAACCACACCAAATTGGATCGTGTGCATCACCCAATGCTAGTTCAAGACTTCTGAAACCACATTGAATTGCATCACATTCATTAGCCAAGGCCATTTAAAGACTTCCACAACCACACCAAATTACATCGCTTGCATCACCCAAGGCTAGTTCAAAACTTTTGAGACCACACCAAATTACATAACGTGCACCACCCAATTCCAATTCAAGACTTCTGAAACCACATCGAGTTGCATCGCATAGTCCACCCAAGGCCAGTTGGAGACTTTTGAAACCACACCAAATTGCATCGCGTGCACTACACAAATCCAATTCAAGACTTCTGAAACCACACCAAATTGCATTGTGTGCTCCATCCAAGGCCAGTTCAAGACTTCTAAAACCACACCGAATTGCATCGCGCACACCACACAAGGCTAGTTTGAGACTTCCAAAACCACACCAAATCGCATCACATGCACCACCCAAGGCCAATTCAAGACTTCTAAAATCTCACTGAATTGCATCGAATGCATCACCCAAAGCCATTTCAAAACTTCCAAAACCACACCGAATTGCATCGCGTGTATCACCCAAGACCAGTTCAAGACTTTTGAAACCACACTGAATTGCATCACATTATTAAAAGTCTTGAATTGGCCTTGGGTGATGTAAAGGGTACAATTCGATGTAGTTTCGAAGTCTTGAACCACACCAAATTGCATTGCGTGCATCACCTAAGCCCAAATCAAGATTTCTAAAACCACACAGAATTGCGACGCGTGCATCACCCAATGCTAATTCAAGACTTTCAATAACACACTAAACTGCATCATGGGCACCACCCATGGCCAATTCAAGGCTTCTGAAACAACACTAAATTGCATCGAGTGCATCACCCAAGACCAGTTCAAGACTTTTGAAACCACACCATATTGCATAGCGTGCATTACCCAAGTCCAGTTCAAGAAATTATGAAACCACACAGAATTGCATCACTTGCATCACCCAAGGCTAGTTCAAGACTTTTGAAACAACATTAAATTACATTGCATGCACCACCCAAATCCAATTCAAGACTTCTGAAACCACACCAAATTGCATTGCGCGCACAACCCAAGGCCAATTCGAGACTTCTAAAACCACACCGAATTGCATCATGCGCACAACCCGTGGTTAGTTCAAGACTTCTGAAAACTACACCGAATCGCATCGCATGCACCACCCAAGGCCAGTTCAAGACTTCTAAAACCACACTGGATCGCATCACTTGCATCACCCAAGGCCAATTCAAGACTTCTAAAACCACACCAAATTGCATCATTTGCGCCACCCACATCTAGTTCAAGATTTCTAAAACCCCACCGAATTTCATCGTGTGCACCACCCACATCCAGTTCAAAACATTTCAAACCACACTGAATTGCATCGCATGCACCACCCAAGGCCAATTCAAGACTTCCAAAACAACACTGAATTGCATCGCGTGCACCACCTATGGCCAATTCAAGTCTTCTGAAACCACACCAACTCACATCGCATGCATCACCCAAAGTGAGTTCAAGACTTCTAAAACCTCACTAAATTGCATCGTGTGCATCACCCAATCCCAGTTTAAGACTTTCAAAACCACACTGAACTGCATCGCATGGACCACCTAAGGCTAGTTCAAGACTTCAGAAACCACATTGAATTGCATCGCATGCACCACCCAATACTAGTTCAAGACTTCCAAAACTATACTAAATTGCATCGCATGCATCACCCAAGGCCAATTCAAGACTTCTTAAACCACACCGAATTCCATCACGTGCATCACCCAAGGTCAGTTCAAGACTTTCGAAACCACACCAAATTGCATTGCGTACATCACCCAAAGCTAGTTCAAAACTTCTGAAACCACACCGAACTTCATCACTTGCTTAAAAGTCTTGAGTTTTCCTTGTGTTATGCACACGGTACAATTCGGTGTGGTTTAGTAAGTCTTAAACCACACAGAATTGCATCGCGTCCATCACGTAAGGCTAATTCAAGATTTTTCTAAAACCACACCAAATTTCAATGCGTGCATCACCCAATGCTAGTTCAAGACTTCTGAAACCACATCGAATTACATCACGTATAGAACGCAAGGCCAGTTCAACACTTCCGAAACCACACCGAATTATATCGCGTGCATCACCCAAAACCAATTCAAGACTTCTAAAACCACACTGAATTTTATCGCGTGCATCACCCAAGGCCAGTTGAAGACTTCTTAAACCACACCAAATTGCATCGTGTGCATTACTCAGAGCCAGTTCAAGACTTCTAAAACCATACCAAATTGCATCACCTGCATGACCCAAGAACAGTTCAAGACTTCTAAAACCACACCGAATTGCATCGGATGCACCACCCAAAGCTAATTCAAGACTTCTGAAACCACACTGAATTGCATCGCGTACACCACCCAAAGTCCGTTACAGACATATGAAACCACACCGAATTGCATCATGCGCACCACCCAAGAGCAGTTCAAGACTTCTGAAATCACACCAAATCGCATCGTGTGCACCACCCAACACCAGTTCAAGGCTTCTGAAACCACACCGAAATGTATCGCGTGCATCACCTAGGGTCAATTCAAGACTTCCAAAACCACACCGAATTGCATCGCTTGCATCACCCAAGGCTAGTTCAAAACTTTTGAAACCACACCAAATTGCATCACATGCATCAGCCAAGGCCAATTCAAGACTTCTTAAACCACACCAAATTCCATTCCATGCATTACTCAAGGCTAGTTCCAGACTTCCAAAACCACACCAAATTGCATCGCTTGAATCACCCAAGGCCAGTTCAAGACTTTTGAAACCACACTGAATTGCATCGCATGCACCACCCAAATCCAGTTCAAAACTTTTGAAATCACACCGATTTGCATCGCGTGCATCACCTCAGGCCAATTCAAGATTTTTAAAACCACACCAAATAGCAACGCATGCATTACCCAATGTTAGTTCAAGATTTCTAATACCACGCTGAATTGGATCACATGCACAACCCAAGGCCAATTCAAGACTTCTAAAACCACATCGAATCACATCACATGCACCACCCAAAGCCAGTTCAAGACTTCTCAAACAAAACCGAAGAGCGTCGCTTGCATCACCCAAGGCTAGTTCAAGACTTTCGAAACCACACCCAATTGCATCGTGTGCATCACCTAAGGCGAGTTCAAGTCTTACAAAACCACACTGAATTGCACTGCCTGCATCAACCAAACTCAGTTCAAGACTTCTGAAACCACACCGAATTGCATCGTCTGCACCAACCACATTTAGTTCAAGACTTCTAAAACCACACCAAATTGCATCGTGTGCACTAACCAAATCTAGTTCAAGACTTCTGAAACCACACTGAATTGCATCGTGTGCATTACCCAAGGCCAGTTTAAGACTTTTGAAACCACACCAATTTTTGAACTGGTCTTGGCTAATGCATAGAGTACAATTTGGTGTGGTTTTGGAAGTCCTAAACCACACCAAATTGCATCGCGTGCATCACCTAAGCCCATTTCAAGATTTTTCTAAAACCACACGAAATTGCGACGCGTGCATCACCCAATGCTAGTTCAAGACTTCCAATACCACATTGAATTGCGTTGCGGGCACCACCCAACGCCAGTTCAAGATATACGAAACACACTAAATTGCATCGCGTGCATCACCCAAGGCCAGTTCCAGACTTCTGAAACCACACTATATTGCATAGCATGCATTACCCAAGGCTAGTTCAAAACATTCGAAACCACGGCAAATTGCATCACTTGCATCACCCAAGGCCAATTCAATACTCCCAAAACCACAGTGAATTGCATCGCATGCACCACCCAAATCCAGTTGAAAACTTCTGAAAGCACACCAAATTGCATTGCGTGCACCACCCAAGCCTAGTTCGAGACTTCTGAAACCACACCAAATTGCATCGTGCACACCATCCAAGGCTTGTTCGAGACTTCTGAAACAACACGGAATTAGATCGCATGCACCACCCAAGGCCAATTCAAGACTTCTGAAACCACAACGAATCAAATCACATACACCACCCAAGGCCAGTTTAAGACTTTTGAAACCACACCGAATTATATCGTGTGCATCACCCAAAGCCAATTCAAGAATTCTAAAACCACACCAAATTGCATCGTGTACATCATCCAAAGCCAATTCAAAACTTTCGAAACCACACCGAATTGCATTGCGTGGATCACCCAAAGCCAATTCAAAACTTTTGAAACCACACCAAATTGCATCACGTGGATCACCCAAGGCCAATTCAAGACTTCTGAAACCACACCGAATTGCATCGCATAAATTACCCGAGACCAATTCAAGACTTCCGAAACCACACCAAATTGCATCGTTTGCATCACCCAAGGTTAGTTCAAGACTGTTGAAACCACACTGAATTTCATCGCATGCACCACCCAAATCTAGTTCAGGACTTCAGAAACCACACCGAATTGCATTGCGTGCTCCACCCAAGGCTTGTTTGAAACTTCCGAAACGACATTGAATTGCATCGCATGCACTAAACGAATCTACTTCAAGACTTTTGAAACCACACCGAATCGCATCGTGTGCTCCATCCAAGCCTAGTTCAAGACTTCCGAAACATTAAGGGAAATTTACATAAAAAATGGGCCTCCTAAGGATGACATCATCAACTTTTTGAATTATCAAAAATCAATTAAAAGAACGAGATAGAATAGGATATGTAGAGTTAAATTAACCACCATGAGATAATTCATAGGATTTTAGAAAGTTTTATTTTATAAAATAAATAATTTTATTTTTATTTTGGATGATGTCATCTTTCAATTATTTTTGATAACTCAAACAATTGATGATGTCATCATTAGGAGGCCAATTTTTTTAAGTAAATTTCCCCTAAATCACACTGAATTATATCGTGTGTATAACCCAACTTCAATTCAAGACTTCCAAAACCACACTGTTGTATTATGTGCATCACGCAAGAGTAGTTCAAAACTTTTGAAACCACACCAAATTGCATCCTGTGCATCAACCAAGGTCAATTCAAGACTTTCAAAACTACACTGAATTACATCACGTGCATTACTCAAGGTCAATTCAAGACTTCATAAACCACACCAAATTGCATCGCCTGCATTACACAAGGTCAATTCAAGACTTTTGAAACCACACCGAATTGCATTGCGCGCACTACTCAAGGCCAGTTTGAGACTTCTGAAACCACACCGAATTGCATTGCGCAGACCACTGAAGGCTAGTTCAAGACTTTTGAAACCACATCGAATTGCATCATGTGCACCACCCAATGCCAGTTCAAGACTTCTGAAACCACACCGAATCGCATCACATGCACCACCCAAGGCCAATTCAAGACTTCTGAAACCACACCGGATCGCATCACTTGCATCACCCAAGGCCAATTCAAGACTTCTAAAACCACACCAAATTGCATCGTTTGCACCACCCACATCTAGTTCAAGATTTCTAAAACCACACCAAATTGCATCATGTGCACCACCCAAATCCAGTTCAAAACATTTGAAACCACACTAAATTGCATCGTGTGCACCACCCAAGGCCAATTCAAGACTTCCAAAACACCGAATTGCATCGCATGCTCCACCCAAGGCCATTGCAAGACTTCTAAAACCACACCGAATCGCATCGCGTGCGCCACCCATGGCTAGTTCAAGTCTTCTGAAACCAAACCAAATCAAATTGCATGCATCACCCAAAGTGAGTTCAAGACTTCTGAAACCTCACTAAATTGCATCATGTGCATCACCCAATGCCAGTTTAAGACTTTCAAAACCACGCCAAACTGCATCGCATGGACCACCCAAGGCTAGTTCAAGACTTTGGAAACAACATTGAATTGCATCAGATGCACCACCTAATACTAGTTCAAGACTTCCAAAACCATACTAAATTGCATCGCGTGCATCACCCAAGGCCAATTCAAGACTTTTGAAACCACATTGAATAACATCATGTGCATCACCCAAGGTTAGTTCAAGACTTTCGAAACCACACCAAATTGCATTGTGTACATCACCCAAGGCTAGTTCAAAACTTTTGAAACCACACCGAACTTCATCGCTTGCTTAGAAGTCTTGAACTTTCCTTGGGTTATGCACGCAGTACAATTCGGTGTGGTTTAGTAAGTTTTAAACCACACGGAATTGCATCGCGTCCATCACCTAAGGCCAATTCAAGATTTTTCTAAAACCTTACCGAATTTCAACGCGTGCATCACCCAATGCTAGTTCAAGACTACCGAAACCACATCGAATTACATCACGTATAGAACGCAAGGTCAGTTCAATACTTTTGAAACCACACGGAATTATATCGCGTGCATCACCCAAGACCAATTCAAGACTTCTTAAAACACACCGAATTGCATCGTGTGCATCACCTAAGGCCAGTTCAAGACTTTTGAAACCACACCAAATTGCATCGTGTGCATTACTCAAGGCTAGTTCAAGATTTCTAAAACCACACCAAATTGCATCACTTGCAGGGCCCAAGGACAGTTCAAGACTTCTAAAACCACACCGAATTGCATCGTGTGCACCACCCAAGGCTAATTCAAGGCTTCCGAAACCACATTGAATTGCATCGTGTGCACCACCCAAGGTCAGTTCAAGGCATTTGAAACCACACCGAATTGCATCGTGCGCACCACCCAAGGGCAATTCAAGACTTCTGAAATCACACCGAATTGCATCGTGTGCACCACCCAACACCAGTTCAAGGCTTCTGAAACCACACTGAAATGTATCGCATGCATCACCCAGGGCCAATTCAAGGCTTCCAAAACCACAACGAACTGCATCACTTGCATCACCCAAGGCCAGTTCAAAACTTCTGAAACCACACCAAATTGCATCACGTGCATCAACCAAGGCCAATTCAAGTCTTCTGAAACCACACCGAATTGCATCGCATGCATTACCCAAGGCCAGTTCAAGACTTCTGAAACCACACCAAATTGCGTCGCTTGAATCACCCAAGGCCAGTTCAAGACTTTTGAAACCACATTGAATTGTATCGCATGCACCACCCAAATCCAGTTCAAAACTTTCGAAACCACACTAATTTGCATCACCTCAAGCCAATTCAAGATTTCTAAAACCACACCAAATAGCAACGCATGCATCATGCAATGCTAGTTTAAGATTTCTAATACCACGTTGAATTGGATCGCGTGCACCACCCAAGGTCAATTCAAGACTTATAAAACCACACCGAATCGCATCGCATGCACCACCCAAGGTCAATTCAAGACTTCTCAAACCAAACCAAAGAGCATCGCTTGCATCACCCAAGGCCAATTCAAGACTTTCAAAACCACACCCAATTGCATTGTGTGCATCACCTAAGGCGAGTTCAAGTCTTACAAAACCACACTGAATTGCATTGCATGCATCAACCAAACTAAATTCAAGACTAGTGAAACCACGTTGAATTGCATCATCTGCACCAACCACATCTAGTTCAAGACTTCTAAAACCACACTAAATTGCATCGTGTTCACTACCCAAATCTAGTTCAAGACTTCTGAAACCACACTAAATTGCATCGCATGCACCACCCAAGACCAGTTCAAGACTTCCAAAACAACACTGAATTGCATTGCATGCACCACCCAAGGCCATTTCAAGAGTTCTGAAACCACACCGAATCGCATCGCGTGCACCACTCAAGGCCAGTTCAAGACTTCTGAAACCACACCAAATCACATCGCGTGCATCACCCAAAGTGAGTTCAAGACTTATGAAACCTCACTGAATTGCATCGCGTGTATCACCCTATGCCAATTCAAGACTTTCAAAACCACACCGAACTGCATCGCATGGACCACCCAAGGCTAGTTCAAGACTTCGGTAACCACATCGAATTGCATCGCATGCACCACCCAATACTAGTTCAAGACTTCCAAAACCACACTGAATTGTATCGCGTGCATCACCCAAGGCCAGTTCAAGACTTCTGAAACCACACCGAATTGCATTGCATACATTACCCAAGGCCAGTTCAAAACTTCTGAAACCACACTGAATTGCACCGCTTGCTTACAAGTCTTGAACTTGCCTTAAATGATGCACGCGGTACAATTCGGTGTGGTTTAGTAAGTCTTGAACCACACCGAATTGAATCGCATCCATCACCTCAAGCCAATTCAAGATTTCTAAAATCACACTGAATTGCAACGCGTGCATCACCCAATGCTAGTTCAAGATTTCTGAAACCACACCGAATTACATCATGTACAGCACACAAGGCCAGTTCAAGACTTCTGAAACCACACCAAATTATATCGCGTGTATCACCCAAGGCCAATTCAAGACTTCCAAAACCACACTGAATTGCATCGTATGCATCACCCAAGGCCAGTTCAAAACTTCTGAAACCACACCGAATTGCATCGCGTGCATCACCAAAGGCCAGTTCCAGACTTCTGAAACTGCACCGAATTGCATCGCGTGCATTACCCAAGGCCAGTTCAAGAATTCTGAAACCACACCAAATTGCATTGCTTGCATCACCCAATGTCAGTGCAAGACTTCTAAATCTACACCGAATTGCATTGCGTGCATCACCCAAGGCCAGTTCAAGACTTTCGAAACCACACCAAATTGCATTGTGTGCATTACCCAAAGCCAGTTCAAGACTTTTGAAACCACACCGAATTGCATCATTTGCATCACCCAATGATAGTTCAAGACTTCTAAAACCACACCGAATTGCATCGCATGCACCACCCAAAACTAGTTCAAGACTTCCAAAACCACACTGAATTGCATCGCTTGCACCACCCAAGGCCAGTTCAAGACATTTGAAACCACACCAAATTGCATCGTGCACACCATCCAAGGGCAGTTCAAGACTTTTGAAATCACACCGAATTGCATTGCATGCACCACCCCAAGGCTAGTTCAAGGCTTCTGAAACCACACTGAATTGTATCGCGTGCATCACCCAAGGCCAATTCAAGACTTCCAAAACCACACTGAACTGCATCGCGTGCATCACCCAAAGCCAGTTCAAAACTTTCAAACCACATCAAATTGCATCACGTGCATCAGCCAAGGCTAGTTCAAAAATTCTAAAATTAGACCGAATTGCATCACATGCATTACCCAAGCCCAGTTCAAGACTTCCAAAACAACACCAAATTGTGTCACTTGAATCACCCAAAGCCAATTCAAGACTTTTGAAACCACACCGAATTGCATCGCATGCACCACCCAAATCCAATTGAAGACTTCTGAAACCACACCGAATTGCATCGCGTGCATCACCTTAGGCCAATTCAAGATTTTTGAAACCACATCGAATAGCAACGCGTGCATCACCCAATGCTAGTTCAAGACTTCTAATACCACGCTGAATTGAATCGTGTGCACCACCTAAGACCAATTCAAGACTTTTGAAACCACACCGAATCACATCGCGTGCACCACCCAAGGACAGTTCAAGACTTCTCAAACCAAACCAAATCACATCGCTTGCATCACCCATGGTCAGTTAAAGACTTCTGAAACCACACTCAATTGCATCGCGTGCATCACCCAAAGCGAGTTCAAGTCTTACGAAACCACACCGAATTACATTGCATGCATCAACCAATCTCAGTTCAAGACTTTTAAAACCACACCGAATTGCATCATGTGCACCACCCACATCTAGTTCAAGACTTCTAAAACCACACCGAATTGCATCGCGTGCTCCACCCAAATTTAGTTCAAGTTTTCTAAAACCACACTAAATTACATTGTGTGCACCACCCAACGCCAGTTCAAGATTTCCAAAACAACACCGAATTGCATCGCATGCACCACCCAAGGTCATTTCAAGACTTTCGAAACCACACTGAATCGCATCGCGTGCACCACCCAAGGCCAATTCAAGACTTCTGAAACCACACCAAATCACATCGTTTGCATCACCCAAAGTGAGTTCAAGACTTCTGAAACCTCACCAAATTGTATCGCATGCATCACCCAATGCTAGTTCAAGACTTTCAAAACCACACCGAACTACATTGCATGGACCACCCAAGGCTAGTTCAAAACATCGGAAACCACATCGAATTGCATTGCATGCACCATCCAATACTAGTTCAAGACTTCCAAAACCACACTAAATTGCATCGCATGCATCACCCAAGGCCAGTTGAAGACTTCTGAAACCACACCGAATTGCATCACGTGCATCACCCAAGGCCAGTTCAAGACTTCTGAAACCACACCGAATTGCATTGCGTACATCACCCAACTAGTTCTAAACTTTTGAAACCACACTGAACTGCATCGCTTGCTTACAAGTCTTGAACTTACCTTCGGTGATGCATGCGGTACAATTCGGTGTGGTGTAGTAAGTCTTGAACCACACCGAATTGCATCGCGTCCATCACCTAAGGCCAATTCAAGATTTCTAAAACCACACCGAACTGCAATGCGTGGATCACCCAATGCTAGTTCAAGACTTCTAAAACCACACCGAATTACATCACGTACAAAACACAAGGCCAGTTCAAAACTTTTGAAACCACACTGAATTGCATCGCGTGAATCACCCAAGGCCAGTTCAAGACTTCTGAAAACACACCGAATTGCATTGTGTGCTTAGAAGTCTTGAACTGGCCTTTGGTGATGCACGCGGTACAATTTAGTGTGGTTTCAAAAGTCTTGAACCACATCGAATTGCATCGCATACATCACCTAAGGCCAATTAAGATGTCTAAAACCACACCGAATTGCAACGCGTACATCACCCAATGCTATTTCAAGACTTCTGACACCACACTGAATTGCATTGCGTACACCACCCAAGGCCAATTCAAGACTTCCAAAACCACACTTGCATCACGTGCATCAACCAAGTTCAGTTCAAGACATCTGAAACCACACCGAATTGCATCTCGTGCTCCATCAATGCCACTTCAGAACTTCCAAAACAACACCGAATTGCATCGTGTGCATCACCCAAGGCCAATTCAAGACTCCTAAAAAAGACTGAATTGCATCGCATGCATCACCTAAGGCGAGTTCAAGACTTCTAAAACCACACTGAATTGTATCACGTGTATCACCCAAGGCAAGTTCAAAACTTTTGAAACCACACCGAATTGCATCACATGCATCACCCAAGGTGAGTTTAAGACTTCCAAAACCACACCAAATTGTATCTTGTGCATCACGCAAGGCCAGTTCAATAGTTTCAAAATCACATCGAATTGCATTGCGTGCATCACCCAAAGCCAGTTCAAAACTTCCGAAACCACATCGAATTGCATCACGTGCTTCAACCTGGGATACAAAAGCCAAATCTACATGCATCACACCTTTTCTATTATGGTACAATTACAACTCCTTTAACACCATTTTGTTGGCACAATATGCAATGGCCAATTTGAATTATCTTTTGATGTCATGTCTAAGATAGTGTGAAAATTCCAAACTAGTGAATTCCCCTCATCGATCTAAATGGATGGCTTTGAGAGAGTGATAAGATGACCATCCTGTAAGGGCTCAAAATTAATTGAATTTTCTAAAAGCTTGATGTTTGGATGTCAAGCAATAGAACCACATTCTTCTTGAAAAGTCATCCACAAAACTCAAAAAGTATGGGGCATGATTACAAGTAGGTATGATGAGTTCATACAAATTGTTGTGCACCAAATCCAAGGGCTCATAAGCTCATGTTTCTAGAGTAGGAAATGGAACCTAATGTTGCTTCTCAACAAAACTATTCAAACAAAGAAGTTATATTTTCTTCATGGGGGGAAGTCCTCGATCCATGTATCTCTTACTTAATACAAGAACATAGCCCAAATTAAGATGACGTAATGTCCCCTTCTCGAGCATGACCTTTTCTGATTGACCGTTGGCCTATTCTGGAGACCCGTAGGCTTCTCGGTGGTGAAATTAGGGTTTCTTGGTTGGTGGTTTCTTGCGCTCACGAATTGGTGATTGAACAGCAGATTCCTTCTGGGTTTTTCGTGAGCTTCTCGGAGATGTGTTTTTCTTGGCATTCTGAGCACTTTCATGAATTTACTATTTTTAGTAAATTCTATTTCTGGCAGTGGTCCTGTTGGCTTCAGCACGGTTGGCTCTCGTCTTCAGTCAATTCAGTTGGTTTGATCAATCTTGACCTTGGGAAGCATTTTTGGTGAGATTTGTCCAGTTGATTTAAAATATTATATTTTAAAGTTATACTTTAATATTGTGACCCCTTGATTAATTGAAACAACAATTTGTTCTTAAAGAGGACTTTGAGGGTGGCCACGCTGAGAACTTATTCATATTTTTCTAAAGGAAGGTTCAAAAGCAATTGCTTGAAAGGGGCCATCTTTTGGAGAAGATCATTTTAAAATTAAAGTCAAATTACATCAAGACAAAGGGGCCATCTTTGGAGAGGAACGAGAATTCTTTGAAAGTTAGGACTTCTAGAAGCTTCTAGAAGTCCCTCCTAAGTTTATAAGAGGTCTTGGTCTTCCATTTTGCATCATCGATATCTTGAGTAATGTTATCTTTGCCCGAAATGGTGTTGGGCTGCAGAATGAATACTCCCTAGCTTGGCTCAGCTTTGTCCCTTGTGAGATGACTAGCACCTAGTGGAGGTTTGCTTGTTTTGAGGTGATTTTCATTCTTCATGTCCTTATATTTGCAAAATAATCGAAAAATTTGGAGTTGCTGGTTTGTGTTGCAGATTGGGTTTTTATCTCATAAGTCTTAGTGTGATTTTATTCTGGTTTTGGGTAGTTTACCCATGCAATTGCTAAGGTAAGACACCCCTTTGACTTGGGAATTTTTATTTGAGTCTATAATTTCTTGAGCAAAGAAATACGCCCTCGCTTGCGGCGTACTTTTGAGTGTTAGATTTATTAATACGAAATAAATATCCAGCATTTGGGATTACATTTTATGTGTTTCCATCTTGGTGACCTTCATCCTTGGGGTAATTTGCATCCAGATTTCATGCATTTGATTGAGTAGTGAGTGAGTTGTGAGCATTTCATTGAGTTTCTGTACTGCTGGTTATCAATTTCAGTCATTGTTCTGTCATAACAGCTTGTATAGAATCCATCATTTGAGTTAGGTTTTGGAAAGAGAGACATTGAGGGCACTAAGGATAGCATTATACATTGTTGCAACTTTGTGAACATTCTTATCTTGTGCTTAACAGATAAATCTCTTATATTGTAAGCTGAACAGTAGTACTGTCAGCATCTTTCTTATTCTTGCTAACCTCATGCTTGTAACTGCCCACTGAATAAGTGGAAGAGGCTGGCTTGCCGCTTGTTTACTTGAATTGCATTGTAATATCATAAGTCTCCACCATATGGTTGCCTCAACTCGATCCTGGATTGAGTAGCACATACTTGGTGTTGAGTTGCTTTCAGTATTGTAATAGATAGGGATCATCTAACCATATGCTCGCCGTCATCTGGCACATTCTTGGTTAGAGTTCTTTGTATCAACATTTCTTTAAGATCCTCTGACCAATGCTCACACCTTGCCCACATCGGGATCCTGGTGTACATTCTGGTTAGAGTTGCTTTCAGCATCGTTTTGGTTTAGAGCTAACCTTAACGGGTGCGTGTTGATTGTAACTTGCAATTGAAAAATCGAAAAAATTTGGCTCGTAATATTTCAGTGGTATTAGAGCGATGCATCCTGCCATCCTGTGAAAACAGCCTTCTATGAGTGACAGAGAACAGAGATACTTAGCAAGGGTATACAAGAGGGATACCAGTTAGAAACAGTTCTATCAGGTTCCAAAATGTCAAACAGCATCAGAGGTTTTGAGGGCTAATTGGGAACCTTCTCAGGAAACAGAAATGGGGGATAATGAAAGGACTTTAGGTGGCAATGAAAGAAGTTCTGGCAACAAAGGTGACAGTGGGAAAGGTATAGAAAGGTCGCCCAGTCCAGGACAAGGGTTCGATAGGAAGATGGATGCTTTGTTGGATATGGTTTCTCTCATGTTGGGGAAATTGAGTCAGAACCCTCCACAGAACAATCCAGGGCATGCTGGTGAACACAGTGCTTCCAACTAGCATAATGGACATGTTGTCCAACCTTCAGCAAGCAGCACTTACATCTCTGCTAGACCATTCAAACCCACATTCTTGGCACCAGTAAACCCACAACCAAAGCCTGAGGAAAACGCTTCATTTTTGGAGCAGCTGAGAATAGGTCGTACTGAGTATGAAACTCTCCCTAATGAAGTCAAGCTAGACATGTCCTTCAACGATTTCATGGAGCTTAGGAGGAAGAATAGAGTTAAAGGGAGGAATTATGAACAAAGGAGAACATCAGTACAAGGGGACTTGTATCAAGCTATCAACAAGGTTATGCTTCCCCACTTTGATGGAAGTGATAGTAGTTTTGCTCGAGCTTGGATACAGAAGCTAGACAACTATCTGGCTCTTAGACCAATGGCTAAAGAAGCAGCGATTAAGTTCACTATGCTACACCTAGATGGGGTGGCGCATGAGTGGTGGTACCATGGCCTAGTCACCTTAAGTCATGGGTCTATCACTACCTATGATGAGTTCACCAATAGACTCATTGAGAGATTCGAGAAGAAGGACCCAGAAGTGCATTTCAGGGAGTTGACACAATTGAAGCAGTATGGCACAGTTGATGCCTACATAGCTGAGTTCCAAAGACTTTCAGTAATGGTCACTGGAATCACGGAGAGAAGATTGGTGATACTATTCAGTGAAGGATTGATGGAGCCACTCAAGGGTTGGATTAAAGGTTTTGATCCACCCTCCCTACAGGAGGCAATGAAGAAAGCAAGAAACATGGAGTGGGCTGCTCCCAAAGCAAAGTTTCAATCCAAGCCATCATTTCACAAAGGGGATAGAGGGAAAAGACCTCATCAAAGACCTCATAATAAGGAGTTCAAACAGCATAAACCTCATGGCACAAGATTGGATCCAGAGACTATCAATGAACTCTGAAGAAGGGGGTTATGTTTCCGTTGTTGGGAAAAATGGTCCCAAGATCATGTTTGCCCAAAAGGAGCCAAAATTCATCAAATTGAATACTATTCAGCTGAAGAAAGCAATTCTGATTTTTCAGATCAGCAGACTGATTTTGAGGACAGCGAAGAAGAAAGAGCTCCAGAAGAGTCTGAAAGCGAAAGGGGGTGGTGGTACATTGGCCCAACTTTTGAGCTTTCAAAAGAATGAGTCTTTCAAAGTTCGACGGATGATTAAAGGGCAGCGAATAGTTGCTCTGATTGATACTGGGGCAACACATAACTTCATTGACGAAGCTGTGGTGGCAAAGAAAGGGCTGCAAACAGAAGATTTTGAAGGCTTCAGAGTTATGGTTGCGGATGGGTTTCACATCTCATGCACCAAGAAGATTTCAAAAATGTCTATGCAATTGGGCAATTATGAAGTCAAGGATGACTTCTATGTGGTTAACATTGGAGATACGGATGTCGTCCTTGGTATTCAGTGGCTGCGATCTCTTGGAGAGATCTCTTTAAATCTGCAAACCATGGAGCTCAAATTTCAATCCGATGGGAAGAAGGTAGCGTTAAGAGGAATGTCTAATGGCGGTCCACATATTGTGTCATTCAAAAGAATGGCAAGGCTGATTCGTCACGACCAAGTTGAGTGGGCTGCAGAATGTATGATTCTTCCAGCTAGTCCGGTTGAGACAAAGAGAGACTATCCTCCAGATATTCAGTCTTTACTCACCAAGAAGAGTAAAAAGTGTTTGCTGATTTACCTCCTGGACCACCTTCTGATTGAGGTTCAGAACATGTCATAGAGCTCAAGGAAGGAGCTAAGCCAGTTAGCACAACTCCATATCGGTACCCC
>VDFB02155134.1:0-17431 GCA_007258455.2 Sequoia sempervirens | reverse complement strand
TCTCTTAAAATGATGAACATTGATCTCTTTTTCTACAACTTCTTTTGGCAGTTACACAAATACAATAATTCTCTCCAAAAAAGAGTTGTGATTTACTTTTAGCAATAAAAACTGATCATATATCTTTATTTTTTGTAGGACTTTCTTCCAATACAAATTGCCTCAAAGATCTCTACAAATCTTTTTCCAAACACACAATCAAGCTTTTCAAGATAAAATTAATTATCTTTTCCAACAGCCTAAGAAACATTTTTTACACTTATTCTTTTGCATTACAGATGATGCAATCTGCAATCTGAGAACAACCTTTTTTTTTAATTTCTAGATCTGCAACCTTTTAAATCTGTGTCAGCAACAAAACTTCTATCTACATCATTCTTCTCTGACTTCTCTTGAATCTGCAATCCTTTGTATGGCGGCTCTTGTGTGACTGCAAAATCAGCCTAACAAATCGACAGCTCCTTCACCATGTTTTCTTCCAGTTGCAGTTTCACTTCAACATTGATTATCAAATTATATTTCAGATCTTCACCATAGAACCTCCCTGGCTCTGATACCAGTCTGATGGTATTGAATGAAGAAATATCAAAACACATAACACATTGAAATATATAAAGAACAAAAATATTAACATACCATGCTGCTGCACAACTTCTATTACTTCATCAAAAACATTTACATCATACCTCTTTTATAAAGGAGTTTAGATTTTACAAAAAAAAATTGAAACATACCAACTAAAGAAAAAACTAACTAAATTCTAATTTATTTCTAGTTACAATAGATATACTAGTGCAAAACTACAGTTTCTTTTTTACACAAAACTAATTTTAACAGATTCTAAACAAACTGAAAAATAATGCAGGAGAATTTAGAAATTTCCTTCCAACATGAAAAATAACCATTTATTCATGTTTGTTTACCAAACGGTAACACTAATCTCGGACTGTAGTCAAATTCCTCTGAGATCTAAAATAACAACAAATTCCCAGCAAAATATATTTAAGGCAGGAGAGTTCACATACAATGTATATGCCATCGTTACTGCACATACCTGCATTTTATGTTACACAAAAGTACACACCCATTAATATAATACATTGTTTTAAATTCAGAAAACTTATAATTGGTCTTAAACTGCATTTTGGGTTTACTGTTTCACAGTGTATTCTTTTAAAATTTGGTATTTTTTATCATCAGATAATTTAATCAACTGCTACTAAAAAGTTTTTGAGGTTTCTATTTAATGCAGGCACAAATTAATAGTGAGAAAGAACATACATGAGCCACCCAGTTTTATTGCATTGGCATCTCCTGTACATGCACAAGTTATTTGTGAGCAACAGAAACAATAAACTCAATGCCCTAAGAAAAGAAAATAAAAACTCTATTCTCTTTAGTATTATTTCTATATTTTTTCTTCCAATATAGATTTATTATAACCACGACAGACTAAAACATGTCTGTTTAATCCCTGATTCCTGCTCAATCTTGTCCAACACAATGATTTGTATACTTTTACACTGTTGCTATGACTTACCCAACCTGGCTATTCAGGTTTGAGACTAAACACACACGACAACCACCCAGACTGCCTGAGACTCCCACATCCACGATGACATCTCTTACTCTTGAACAGAAGTACTCAAATTAAGGAGGAGAAGACAAACTAACCTGAGGAGGAGATATAGAATAAGGGAGAGAAGGAAAATACAGCTTCCTGAGAATTCCTTTCGAGCCATTGTTAGACGTTGCACCAAACAACCTTTGTAGGCTGCGTAGCAGATCAACAAACACAAATAAACTGCTCAAACTATGTAACACAAGAGCAATGAGCGCAAATAAATAGAGAAGGCCCACCGACTAAAGGCCTGTAATTAATGAGTAGCCACCCTAGACTGAAGATATGCATATTCCTATGTTGCGCGTGAACTGTTCAAGGCACACCGAACGCGTTTCGTTCCCAAGCATTCTATGGAGGGTATGGTTCAATTTTGTTAGCATAACATTTTTATTCTTTTCTTTATTGGCTTTTATTTTGGTAGTTTGTTTAAAGATTTTCTCAATATGAACAATCTTAGTGTAATAAGGGTTTATATCTGGTTAGGCAACACGTTTCTTTCCCAAGCATCCTATGGAGATTATGGTCCAATTGTTTTAGCCTAACTTTCTTATTCTTTTCTTCATCGACTTTTGTTTTGGTGGTTTTTTTTAACATACTCTCAACATGAACAATCTTAGGGTAATAAGGGTTTATATCTTGTAGTTAGGTTTGAAGGGTTCCTCTTCTTATAGCCATTGTCCCTCTTCACATATGGATTTTCAAGATTTTTTTGGAATTGGTGTGTTTGGATATTTGTAAAGACTGGGAGTCCTATTTTGAATTTTCAAGATTTTTTGGAATTGGTGCGCTGGCATGCTTTTTAAGACTGACAATCCTACTTTGTAATCAGTGGTTGTTTTAATTTTTTTTGTCTTTATATTAAAAAAATATTTAATGGAAGCTATGGTTCAATTGTATAAAAAGATGTAAATTTTAGCAATAAATACAGATTATTTATTTTTAATACAATAAGGTGTAAAAGTATTATTGATTGTTTTGTCATTGAATTGTTCATAATAAAAGATAATTTTACCCTTCCTATTGATTAATTAATTAGAAATAAGACCCAAACAATAAATATTAAATTAATTTGTAAAAGTTAAATACATTAAATATGATGTTTGGTTTTGAATTTGAAGGGATGAATATATTTGTAACAAAGTAGCATACCTATCGTTAAAATATGTGAAGAAATGGTTTTCTCCAAGCATGTATTTAAATTTTATGTGACAAAATATAGTTTTTTGTATATCTATACATATAGGTTTATATATAATCTCTTGAATACATCTACCAAAAATGTAGATATAAATTTTGAGTTATTTTTATTTACTTATAGTTTTTTTCTTTTCCACTTAAGACTTATTTTATAGTTCTTTTATATACTAAATAGTGTTTTTTAATAACTTACTTTAGAATTATTTATGTTTTATTTATTAATATTTACTCAAACAATTATTTTATAATTTACTTTAAATATGTGTAGTTATGATTTTAGTATATACAAAATAATATTAATTCTCAACGCAATAAATTTTAACATAAATCTAGCCTAATTAAGTAAATGTATATAAATAAAGTCACAATTAACCTTCATTTAAATACTCCATTGAAATTTGATAATAGCAATAGATGAATATTAAAAAATTCAATTAAAAAGGATGAACCACTTAGCTTTAGGAATTATGACAAAGAAATAAGTGTTAATGCTATACAAAATTTAGTCACTTTCACCCAACAAACATTTCTTATGATATGACCATTTTTTGCAATTGTAATAGATGTTGTTGTGGATTGAATCCATGCTCCTCAATGACAAAAATGAGTTCTTGAGAAATGGCATAATCCATGATGTTGATCTTGTAACTTGTGAGATTAATTTCTAATTGTAAGTTCTTGCAACATTTTTTTTCCTTGATCACTAGGATCTAATCGTATATATGGCTTAGCAGAGTTTAAAAACTAACTTAGAGAACTATTTTATTGTGAGGGATAAATTCTTCATAGTTAACCCCCTTGATAGAATACATTTATATTTGATAAGTGATGTCAAGCATGCGATCAAAGTCTATATGAAGATGTAAGAGAGGGAGACCAACCACGTCAAGGCCCCAGGTCATGGAGAGTCAAGAGCAGAAGACTTCCCTAACTTACCTCACTCTAAAGGGATGTTTGAAATGAGGGATGAGAATGATGAGGACCATAATGCCCTTCAATCACTGTGCAGACCTGAAATCAAGATTGGGGCTAGGCGAGCTAGTTGTTGGGTTCAACACTGTACCTTAGGTAACTCTTTGCCCGAAGACAAAAGTGTAGTTTTAGGATGATAGCACAACACACTGGCATCTCTCGGGTGTGCTAGTGTCTGTACGACCAAAGGACCAAAACCATAGTACAAACTGCTAGAAAATGAGCTGATGACATAGCTAGTCACTTATAAATGAACAAAATAGAACTATAAAGTAGGAAAGATAAGAAAAAACATGATAGAGTAAATATATGAAGGCTAAGGTAACAAGGATAATCTCACAAAGATGCTCTTTCACTAGCTAGCTCCAAAAAGCACGTCCACCTACACACAAGAAAGAGGGAAAAATGTTGGAAGCTATAGGGGTCTACCTCAGTCAGACCCCCATTTTGGTGTTTCCACCTCCATAGATAGCAAGATAGCAATGATGGAGAAATATACGATAAAGAAGTAGAGAACGAGAAAAAACAAGTAACACTACAAAACAGTAACAAGCTACTAAACCAAATCGCAAAGGAGAGGAGCGAAACGTTACCACCTCCACCAAGAGCTCACTAGCTAATGGAGGAGAAAAGAGAGCTTGAACAATCGCGATATCCTCAACTATGATCAAGGGAGGTGTTCCAAAACCTCAAGCCCCTATTGCAATGGCTTGTTCCACACTTGCTTTGCGCAATTGATGGAGTGTTGTTTCTACGAAGTGCTAGACTACTATTGGGAATGGAGAAAATACTTGGAAGTGCAAAAAGAGAGTGTGTAGAAGATTGCTAGAGGATGTGAAGCTGATGAAATGAATGAAGGCAGAGTTTTTTTGAAGGAAGAAGGAGAGAATTTGCCATATTTGAGGTCAGTTTATCAAAGAGGGATGTTACAAACGAATCCCAATGGGAAGTGTAATGCCTCTTCAAGCTTTAGATGCAGGAATATGTCAGGGACATGATTTTTCCAAGTAAAAATCTACGCATTGCGTGGGCATCCTGACAAATATTCTCTAAATGACACGAAAGAAAAATGCTAAGTGGAACAAAGGCAATGGGATGATGTAGAATTTTTCTTTTGGATTTGGTTTTCTATGGTGAGGAAGTGTAAAAGGGGAATTTTCTTAAGGGGTGAAAATTTGCACCTATACATTTTTCGCTGACTTTAGAAAGCACAAATACTGATGAGTGCTTTGATAATTAGATCGAAGAGTGAATAGGGTTAGTAATGTATACTTGAACCATCGCGGAAGTAGACAACGATCTAGCAAACTCGATAGCGTAGGACAAGTAAAGGACTTCATAGCCCTACAGAACTATGAAGTTGTAGAATGAAAGTGTCTTATAGGCTCATAGACTTACAAGGAGGTGACCCCCAAGATCTCTCACATGAAGGAAGCCCTAAGAAAAGTGTCTTACAGACCTGCAGACCTACAAGGAAGGTATCCCCTAAGATCTCTCACATGAAGGATACTGAGAAAAGCACTTTATAGTCCCACAGAATTGCAAGGAAAGTATCCTCAAAGGTCTCTCACATGAAGGATACCAAAAAAAGTGTATTATAGACCTTTAGACTTACAAGGAAGGTGTCCTCCAAGATATCTCACATGAAGGAAACTGAGAAAAAAATTGTTCTACAGACCCGCAGATCTGTAGGGGAGCAACCCCCAAGATCTCTCGCATCGAGGAAGCTCAGAGGAAGTGCCCTACAGACCCATAGACTTGTATGTAGGTATGCCCCCTGATCTCTTACATGGAGGAAATTGAGAAAGAAAGCACCCTATAGACTCGCAGACCTGCAGGGGAGGGAACCCCAACATCTCTCACATGGAGGAAACTCAGAAGAAGCACCCTATAGACCCGCAAACCTACAAGGATGCATCCCCGAAGATCTCTCACATGGAGGAAACCCAAAGAAAGCACCCTACATACCCTCAGACTTGTAGGGAAGGTATCCCCCAAGATCTCTCATATGGAGGAAACCCAAAAAAGGGGACTCTACTAAGTTAGAAAGTGGCTTCACAGAAGAATTTCTGAAGCGACATGTCTACTCACAAATAGAATATGTCTAAAAGCAACCATGCAAGAAAGAAAGCAAATATTCATGCAAATTGTTGATAGATTGGAAAGGTTTCAAAGGGGTCCCTTGGGAACCTGGTGTGAAGGAAGGGGTCCATTCAAGGGATGTGTTATTTGAAAGTGTGGAAGAGATGTTTCTTTCTCAAATCAATTCATCATCAAGGAGTCCTTTCGAAATATGCTCACTTCATCAAGGAATTCAAAAGGAAGAAAATGCCCCCTTTCAAGGTGAAGGTTCTCAAGTTCTTTTTTTACGAACCCATGATAAAGGAAACACGTTCTGTTAGGGTTTCAAGTTGAGAATGCAATTCTGAAAAGGAGTTTGTGAAGATTCTCAATAATAGATTCATTGGAAATGAATGTGTTTTCTAAAAATCAAAGTGTTATAGAAGTGGCGTTGTCACACATGAGGGACAACCCAAGCAAAGAAGAGAGAAAGATAAGAAAATAGAAAAAAGATAATAACACAAAGGCCATAGGGGTAGCCTGATATTTTAGGCTCAAAACTGCTCATTAATATATATGTATAATAATATTATATAAAATGAACTGTCATCAACCCCCTACTGTATCATACCATGTGAAGAATGCATGAGAAGACAAAGTGAAAATAAAAAATTGGGTCAACATGGAAGGGAAGCCTAAATGCCCCCAATTCCTTGCATCATCCCCAATTTTGATGAAAGTTAATCAAAAACATGGAAGAATGATGATAAAAATAGAAAAAGGTTTACAACACAAAAAGCATGCCTATATCCAAGCACCAAGAAGGGTCACAAGGATCATGACGGAACACATCACAACACACACATCTAATCTAAAGATAAAAAAGAGGCCTCCCCCTAAGACAGGTCGACTAACAGGTTGTCTACTTCCCACTCTAGATTATCGTAGGGGGAAGGAGGATGAGCTTGCAGTGGTGGAATGTTAAGAGGAGGAGCATCTGGCCCTCCTAAAACAAGGGCTATGGAAGAACGCTCGGGTAGGTCTCCTCCACTAAGTTCTTATGGAGCTAAGGTTACCAATGATTTTTCAAAATCGCTGACAAGGATGGAATTTCGTCCAGAGAGTTAAACATGCACTTTACATGAGTACTATGCTTCACCTCAATAGATCGAGAAGATTTTTCTCGAGATTCATTGCTAGGCTGACTAAGTGATTCAGGAGCAATGACAAACTCAGGGGAAGCCAGGACTGGTTCTATTACTAAGATAGAACAAGTATGTGTGGGACCACCTTCTGAAAGAGGACTCCTATTACATCCTCCATTGCTAGAAGGACCAATCTCCACCTTCTCCTCCATTGGGGGACATGAACACCCCAAAGACAAGGTGAGAGGTGCAGAGGCAGAGGAGTAAGAGAAAACTATAGTGGATACCACCGAAGTATTTAACATATCTACGGGTTTTAGGAAAGGCGGGACATCCAAAAGGGACATCAAAAGAGGTGGCTCAACTGAAGGAACAATGAAAACCTACACATTTTTAGCATCAAGCGCATTCATAAGCACAATGGGGTCCGGAAGCAGGGTAAGTGCAAGAAGTTGAGTCCACGAAATGTGGAAGTTTTTTCCTTAGCCAAAAAAAAAATTGGCATTACAAAAACGGGATCCCACTTCTAAGAAATGGGATCCCATTTTTAAAAATGGGATCCTATCTAGCTTCAGGATCCGGAGCCTAATTAAAAACAGGATCCCATTTTTTTAAAAACGAGATGCCGCATTTAAAAATTTTCAGTTTTGGAAAATTTTCAAAACGAGATCCTGTCTTGAAAATTTTTCAAAAAATGGAAAGTTTCAAAACGGGTCCGATTTGAAAATTTTCCAATTTTGAAATTTTTATTTTTGGAAAATTTTCAATACGGGATCCCGTTTTGAAAATTTTCCAAAAATGGAAATTTCTGGTTTTTGGCGATTTTGAAAATGGGATCACGTTTAAATAAATCTCATTTTGTAGAACCAAAACGATCCCGCTTTACAAAACGGGATCGCGTTTCCAAAAAATTGAAATTGGGTTTTCTTTGTAGGCGGGTTTTTGCCTTGTATTTTGGTTCGGGAAAAACATTGGGAATCCGAACCTAGGCCTTCAACCTGGTTTGACCTGCAAGTTGAAGGTCCTAACAATGTCAGAGAAAAATACCCAATTTTACTAACAACATTTTTTTTAGAATTTTTATACGAAATTAAAACCCATTTTAGATGAGACAATGAAGATTCCAAATATATAATTTTTTTTACAATTGGATTATTTTTTCTAGTTTTCAATTAATTTCTAATGAAACTAGTCCATAAACTTTAAATATTAGGGTTTTTAAATATTTTAATAACTTTTGATCAACATAACATTTTGACGAATGGACTGCAGAACAAAACTTTAGACAATTCTTTTCAATTTAAAAAAAAATCAAAAAATGATAAGTTAAGGTCATCTTATGTGTCGTACACAAATTTTTAAAACGACAAATATGCCTAATAAAAAATTAACAAAAAAATTTTCAATAAAAAATTACAAAAAATATCAAGAACAAGCTTGAGGAGTCAAAAATATTCCCAAAAGGATTTAGAAAATAATAATTTAGGTCAAAGGATTTAGAAGCACAAAAAACCCATACATCAACAAACCACTACAATACTAATGTCCCCAACACAGATTTGGAAATCATGAAAGAGACCTTGCAGATTTAAATAAGGGCTCAACTAGTGATCTTTTTAATGCCTAATATTCACCAATTGGCTAATAGTTGAAATTTGGGAATCCAAATTTGGCTAATAGTTTGAGCTATAACGCAACTTGAATTGCCACATTTTTACAAAATTTTATTATAGTCATATTTAAATCACAAAAGAAATTATTTTATCAAAAATCTTAACTAAAAAATTCACCACAATATTCAATACATGATTAGATCATATTCACCTAAACTTTTTGAATTATAGTAGAAATTTATATTAATTTTCCAATAGTATATATCATAATTATTAGTTTATTTAGGACCATATTTCTAATCTTTAGTTTCTAACATTGATTTATACTATAATCTAATTGCCCTTGTTGTATTGCATGAGGTAAAATGCACCCATGATCTATATATATGCATGGGGCTCATAATTTTGGGTCTTATGAGCATATAGAATGTGGGTATATTTTACCTGAGAGAGTACAATGAGGGTCGCTAGATCAATGATCTAAAAGCAATTTTGAGCCCAATCAGAACTATAGATCATGGGCACATTTTACCTTGTAGAATATAATAAGGGTCATTATATCATATTTTAAGACAATGGTGACAAGTAAATATTATTGTCTACCCCTTAAACCCATCAATAATTTCCACCCTTAGGACCCTACTTTTCCATGAGAATTATTTTTAGATTGAATGGATTCTCCATCACGATTAATGTATTTTCCTATTATTTTTCAAGATTCACCAATATTTTCTACAAAATTTTAGTGATGTAAAAATAATAATGAATAAAATTAATATTTTTTCCTAAGAAAGTGAAAGATTCAGTAATTTTTTATATCATTTTTTGAGGGGGGTTTATGAAATTTATCACTGGGCTCAACCACCCAACAATGGAATAGAGCAACACAAAAGCAAACACAAAAGAAGTGAACCCAACAACCAAATAAACATCAAACCCCACCTCATAGCAAGGACATGAATAGGGGAGATGAGTAGTAAAACAACTAAAGCCATCATGAAACCAAGACTGCGAAGCACAGATGGTCCAACAATCAACCAACCACTAGAAAAAGCCACATAGAATAGAGCACTGACCATAAAGGCGCCAAGAGCACCACAATCCCATGAGGGCCTATGAGAAAACCTACCAATCCCCAACCACAAAGTGAGGACAAGTACATGCGAGATGAGTAGTAAAGAAATTAAAGTCATCAAGAAGCCAAGACTAAGATACACAAACGGTCCAACAAACATATCCACTAGCAATAATGACTGTAAATCCCAATAAAGCTAACCTCACCCAAACAATTGGTTACAATTAAAAAATGAAGCCACCACTCATGTTGTATTGGACACCCTTCCCTATAAAGGGAAATCACATTTAACTGTTAAAATGCAATTTGCAAAGGCCCTTGAAATGATGGTATTGAATGAAGAAATATCAAAACACATAACACGTTGAAATATATAAAACATAAAAATAAATAACTTCTATTGCTTCATGAGAAACATTTACATCATGCCTCTTTTATAGAGGAGTTTAGATTTTACAAGAAAAATCTAGAACATACCAACTACAAAAAAAACTAACTAAACTCTAATTTATTTCTAGTTATAATAGATATTACTAATGCGAAACTACAGTTTCCTTTTACACAACACACCCCCTTAATTTCAACCATAAATTTCTTTCAACTTTCCAACCAAGTCTTCAAACACTCTCAATTTGTTTACTTGTATAAATAATTCAGACCATCTTCAAAATCTTCTTACTATCAACTCTCACCAGTTCTTTCCAACTATTGCGACAATCCATCAAATTTTGATCTTCAAATTTTTAGAACTTCAAATTGGAAATCCTCTCGCTATCTATAAAATTTTCAGAACTTAAAATTGGAAATCCTCTTACTATCAGCTCTCACCTAATTCTGCTCTAGTGATTTCTTCTTTTCCAATAGTGCCTCCTCTCTTCTTTACACAATTTCCTTCTACAAACTTCCTCTAAAACTCTATGGTGGCCTTCAAACTCTTTCCTCTTGCAATTTATACCTTGTCTTATACAAATCACTTAAAATGATGAACATTGATCTCTTTTTCTACAACTTCTTTTGACAGTTACACAAATACAATAATTCTCTCCAAAAAAGAGTTGTAATTTACTCTTAGCAATAAAAAATGATCATATATCTTTATTTTCTATAGCGACTTTCTTCCAATACAAATTGCCTCAAAGATCTCTACAAATCCTTTTCCAAACACACAATCAAGCTTTTCAAAATAAAATTAATTATCTTTTCCAATAGCCTAAGCAACATTTTCTACACTTATTCTTTTACATTACAGATGATGCTATCTGCGATCTGAGAACAATATTTTTTTAATTTCTAGATCTGCAACCTTTTAAATCTGTGTCAGCAACAAAACTCCTATCTACATCATTCTTCCCTAACTTCTCTTGAATTTGCAATCCTTTGTATGGCGGCTCTTGTGTGACTGCAAAATCAGCCTAACAAATCAACAACACTCCCCCTTGGTTTCAACCGTAAATTTCTTTCAACTTTCCATCCAAATATTCGAACACTCTCAATTTGTTTACTTGTATAAATAATTCAAACCATCTTCAAAATCTTCTTACTATCAACTCTAACCAATTCTTTCCAACTGCTGCCGCAATCCATCAAACTTTGATCTTCAAATTTTGAACTTCAAATTGGAAATACTTTCAATATCTATAGCTTTCAAACCCCAGAACTTCAAATTGGAAATACTTTCAATATCTATAGCTTTCAAACCCCAAAATTTGCATAGATGTAGATCCCAACATGTATCTTTCACATAACTTTCCCTTTTGCAATGTGAACATTGATGCATTTCTTGAAAAAAATTTCTTGATCCTATAAAATTTCCTTTACCTATGATATATCCAAGTCCTTCATATTTTGGTCTCATAACGGGTCCAATTGGTTCTTTTATTCTTTTATTCCTTGTGCATTTTTTCCTAATCCTTCACCTTTATAACCTATTCTTTGCATTAATCTCAAACCAACATTTTTTTCATGACAATTATTAAGATTTACATTATCATCTTCACATTCTTCTTTTATACATTATTCATCAAAAACAATACTTGCCATATCACACAAACTACTTGATTTATCAACAAAAGAACACATATCTTCAACACAACAAGCAACATCACTTACCAATGGATTTGTAAACATTTATTTTCTTCTTTCAACTTTCATAATTCTTCCTTCTGTAAACAATTTTCTTCTTCTAACAATTTTAGAATTTCCTCAAAATCTTCTATTTTTTCTTGATTTCATCAAAGAATTTTAATTTTTCTTCTAACTCTTAATTCTTTCTTTTAACATAATTCAATTCCTTTTCTAATTTGTCAATTTCACACAAATTCTCATATCTTTCTTTTCCAAATTTTTTTATAGCTGCTACCAATTGTGAATTACATTTTTTAATTTCTATCACTTCCTCCTCCAAAACTTTTTTTTCCTTTTTTAATCTTTTGCCTATCTTTCCCATTAAAATAAATTTGATCAAACTCACCTAATTCTGCTCTAGTGATTTCTTCTTTTCCGAGAGCGCCTCCACTCTTCTTTACACAATTTCCTTCTACAAACTTTCTCTAAAACTCGACGGTGGCATTCAAACTCTTTCCTCTTGCAATTTATAGGTTGTCTTCTACAAATCTCTTAAAATGATGAACATTGATCTCTTTTTCTACAACTTCTTTTGGCAGTTACACAAATACAATAATTCTCTCCAAAAAAGAGTTGTGATTTACTTTTAGCAATAAAAACTGATCATATATCTTTATTTTTTGTAGCGACTTTCTTCCAATACAAATTGCCTCAAAGATCTCTACAAATCTTTTTCCAAACACACAATCAAGCTTTTCAAAATAAAATTAATTATCTTTTCCAACAGCCTAAGAAACATTTTCTACACTTATTCTTTTGCATTACAGATGATGCAATCTGCAATCTGAGAACAACCTTTTTTTTTTTAATTTCTACATCTGCAACCTTTTAAATCTGTGTCGGCAACAAAACTTCTATCTACATCATTCTTCTCTGACTTCTCTTGAATCTGCAATCCTTTGTATGGCGGCTCTTGTGTGACTGCAAAATCAGCCTAACACATCAACAGCTCCTTCACCATGTTTTCTTCCAGCTGCAGCTTCACTTCAACATTGATTATCAAATTATATTTCAGATCTTTACCATAGAACCTCCCTGGCTCTGATACCAGTTTGATGGTATTGAATGAAGAAATATCAAAACACATAACACATTGAAATATATAAAGCACAGAAGTATTAACATACCATGCTGCTGCACAACTTCTATTACTTCATCAAAAACATTTACATCATACCTCTTTTATAGAGTTTAGATTTTACAAAAAAAAAATTAAAACATACCAACTACAGAAAAAACTAACTAAAATCTAATTTATTTCTAGTTACAATAGATATACTAATGCAAAACTACAGTTTCTTTTTTACACAAAACTAATTTTAACAGATTCTAAACAAACTGAAAAATAATGCAGGAGAATTTAGAAATTTCCTTCCAACATGAAAAATAACCATTTCTTCATGTTTGTTTACCAAACGCTAACACTAATCTCGGACTGTAGTCAAATTCCTCTGAGATCTAAAATAACAACAAATTCCCAGCAAAATATATTTAAGGCAGGAGAGTTCACATACAATGTATATGCCATCGTTACTGCACATACCTGCATTTTATGTTACACAAAAGTACACACCCATTAATAAAACACATTGTTTTAAATTCAGAAAAACTTATAATTGGTCTTAAACTGCATTTTAGGTTTACTGTTTCACAGTGTATTCTTTTAAAATCTGGTATTTTTAATCATCAGATAATTTAATCAACTGCTACTAAAAAATCTTTGAGGTTTCTATTTAATGCAGGTACAAATTAATAGTGAGAAAGAACATACATGAGCCACCCAGTTTTATTGCATTGGCATCTCCTGTACATGCACAAGTTATTTGTGAGCAACAGAAACAATAAACTCAATGCCCTAAGAAAAGAAAATAAAAACTCTATTCTCTTTAGTATTATTTCTATATTTTTTCTTCCAATATAGATTTATTATAACCACGACAGACTAAAACATGTCTGTTTAATCCCTGATTCCTGCTCAATCTTGTCCAACACAATGATTTGTATACTTTTACACTGTTGCTATGACTTACCCAACCTGGTCTAGGTTTAGATAGGTATTCAGAAACAGATTGAACATCGTTAAACCCTATTGTGAAGGGTTACCATATCTCTATTTATATACACCAAAAAGAAATCCCAAAGCCCTACGGATTGAAAAATCTGTTTACCAGAGCAAGAATACTTCAAATAAAAGCAGCATCTTGTGAATAGATGGTGTGCATATCTTTACTTCTTGAACAGAAAAGTACTTTAAGGAACTAAACTAAGGAGGAGAAGACAAACTAACCTGAGGAGGAGATATAGAATAAGGGAGAGAAGGAAAATACAGCTTCCTGAGAATTCCTTTCGAGCCATTGTTAGACGTTGCACCAAACAACCTTTGTAGGCTGCGTAGCAGATCAACAAACACAAATAAACTGCTCAAACTATGTAAGACAAGAGCAACGAGCGCAAATAAATAGAGAAGGCCCACCGACTAAAGGCCTGTAATTAATGAGTAGCCACCCTAGACTGAAGATATGCATATTCCTATGTTGCGCGTGAACTGGTCAAGCCACACCGAACGCGTTTCGTTCCCAAGCATTCTATGGAGGGTATGGTTCAATTTTGTTAGCATAACATTTTTATTCTTTTCTTTATTGGCTTTTATTTTGGTAGTTTGTTTAAAGATTTTCACAATATGAACAATCTTAGTGTAATAAGGGTTTATATCTGGTTAGGCAACACGTTTCTTTCCCAAGCATTCTATGGAGATTATGGTCCAATTGTTTTAGCCTAACTTTCTTATTCTTTTCTTCATCGACTTTTGTTTTGGTGGTTTTTTTTAACATACTCTCAACATGAACAATCTTAGGGTAATAAGGGTTTATATCTTGTAGTTAGGTCTGAATGGTTCCTCTTCTTATAGCGATTGTCCCTCTTCACATATGGATTTTCAAGATTTTTTGGAATTGAAGTGTTTGGGTTTTTTTAAGACTGGGAGTCCTATTTTGAATTTTCAAGATTTTTTGGAAATGGTGCGCTGGCATGCTTTTTAAGACTGAAAATCCTACTTTGTAATCAGTGGTTGTTTTAATTTTTTTTGTCTTTATATTAAAAAAATATTTAATGGAAGCTATGGTTCAATTGTATAAAAATATGTAAATTTTAGCTATAAATACAGATTATTTATTTTTAATACAATAAGGTGTAAAAGTCTTATTGATTGTTTTGTCATTGAATTGTTCATAATAAAAGATAATTTTACCCTTCCTATTGATTAATTAATTAGAAATAAGACCCAAACAATAAATATTAAATTAATTTGTAAAAGTTAAATACCTTAAATATGATGTTTGGTTTTGAATTTGAAGGGATGAATATATTTGTAACAAAGTAGCATACCTATCGTTAAAATATGTGAAGAAATGGTTTTCTCCAAACATGTATTTAAATTTTATGTGACAAAATATAGTTTTTTGTATATATATACATATAGGTTTATATATAATCTCTTGAATACATCTACCAAAAATGTAGATATAAATTTTGAGTTATTTTTATTTACTTATAGTTTTTTTCTTTTCCACTTAAGACTTATTTTATAGTTCTTTTATATACTAAATAGTTTTTTTTGATAACTTACTTTAGAATTATTTGTGTTTTATTTATTAATATTTACTCAAACAATTATTTTATAATTTACTTTAAATATGTGTAGTTATGATTTTACTATATACAAAATAATATTAATTCTCAACGCAATAAATTTTAACATAAATCTAGCCTAATTAAGTAAATGTATATAAATAAAGTCACAATTAACCTTCATTTAAATACTCCATTGAAATTTGATAATAGCAATAGATGAATATTAAAAAATTACATTAAAAAGGATGAACCACTTAGCTTTAGGAATTATGACAAAGAAATAAGTGTTAATGCTATACAAAATTTAGTCACTTTCACCCAACAAACATTTCTTATGATATGACCTTTTTTGCAATTGTAATAGATGTTGTTGTGGATTGAATCCATGCTCCTCCTTGACAAAAATGAGTTCTTGAGAAATGGCATAATCCATGATGTTGATCTTGTAACTTGTGAGATTAATTTCTAATTGTAAGTTCTTGCAACTTTTTTTTCCTTGATCACTAGGATCTAATCGTATCTATGACTTAGCAGAGTTTAAAAACTAACTTAGAGAACTATTTTATTGTTTGGGATAAATTCTTCATAGTTAACCCCCTTGATAGAATACATTTATATTTGATAAGTGATGTCAAGCATGCGATCAAAGTCTATATGAAGATGTAAGAGAGGGAGACCAACCACGTCAAGGCCCCAGGTCATGGAGAGTCAAGAGCAGAAGGCTTCCCTAACTTACCTCACTCTAAAGGGATGTTTGAAATGAGGGATGAGAATGATGAGGACCATAATGCCCTTCAATCACTGTGTAGACCTGAAATCAAGATTGGGGCTAGGCGAGCTAGTTGTTGGGTTCAACACTGTACCTTAGGTAACTCTTTGCCTAAAGACAGAAGTGTAGTTTTAGGATGATAGCGCAACACACTGGCATCTCTCAGGTGTGCTAGTGTCTGTACGACCAAAGGACCAAAAACATAGTACAAACTACTAGAAAATGAGCTGGTGACGTAGCTAGTCACTTATAAATGAACAAAATAGAACTATAAAGTAGGAAAGATAAGAAAAAACATGATAGAGTAAATATATGAAGGCTAAGGTAACAAGGATAATCTCACAAAGATGCTCTTTCACTAGCTAGCTCCAAAAAGCATGTCCACCTACACACAAGAAAGATGGAAAAATGTTGGAAGCTATAGGGTCTAACGTCTGACCTACTTTATAAGTTTCCACCTCCATAGATAGCAAGATAAAGTAAAACGATGGAGAGAAATATACCATAAATAAGCAGAGAAGGAGAAAACAAGTAACACTACAAAACAAGAATAAGCTACCCAACCAAATCGCGAAGCGAGAGGGAGCCGAACGCTACTCACTCCACCAAGAGCTCGCTTAGCTAATGGAGGGAGTAGTGAGAGCTTGAAACAATCACCAGCCCCAACTATGATCATGGGAGGTGTCTCCAAACCCCGTCTGTATTGTAATGGTTTGTTCCACAATTCTGTTTCTTTGGCGCAAAGGATGGAGTGTCGTTGTTTCTACGAAGTGCTAGACTACTATAAGGAATGGAGAAAACACTTGGAAGTGCGAAAAGAGAGTGTGTAGAAGATTGCTAGAGGATGTGCAGCTGATGAAATGAATGAAGGAAGAGTTTTTTTGAAGGAAGGAGCAGAGAATTTTCCATATTTGAGGTCAGTTTATCAAAGAGGGATGTTACAAACCAACCCCAATGGGAACTGTAATGCCTCTTCCAGCTTCAGATGTAGGAATCTGTTAGGGACATGATTTTTCCACATGAAAATCTATGCAGTGCGTGGGCATCCTGACAAATATTCTTCTACTAACAGGGAATAAAAATGCTAAGTGGAACAAAGGCAATGGGATGATGTAGAATTTTTCTTTTGGATTTGGTTTTCTAAGGTGAGGAAGTGTAAAAGGGGAATTTTCTTAAGGGGTGAAAATTTGCACCTATACATTTTTCCCCCACTTTAGCAAG
>VDFB02155132.1:0-19372 GCA_007258455.2 Sequoia sempervirens | reverse complement strand
ACAATTAGGGAAATACGGTTTCAAAACTAATGTTTACAAAAGCAAATTGAATGACTAAAGATGAGATTTGTTCATAGCTTGACTTAATAATGAGATAACATCAATTATGCAATTCGATTATCATTTGCAAATGAGCCAAAACAACAGATTAGAATAAATTAATATAAAAGGTTGAGTTTCCAGCAATAACATTTTTTTCCAGATCATCGAATGTTTTAGCATAATCACACCAAAGAATACGGTTTGTATCTACATGAATATTGCTTAAAATTCACATTCAAAGGTAAGGATAAAATCTTTACAGTCTCTTATGTTCAAGCGTTGCCTCCGTGAGTTGTGAATAGAATCAAAAAGGTTATTTAAATCTATACGCCCTACCATTTTAAAGTGTTTCCGCTGTGATAGGTTGCGTAAGGAAACAAGGAGCTTATTTAAAACTATACACCCTACCATGTTCAAGTGCTTTAGCTAATACAGGTTGCCAATGAATCGGGGAGTTTATTTAAACGCTTGCACCCTTCTATACTCAAGTGTTGCAACTGGAACAGGTTGCTAATGGAATCAAGGAGATTATTGATGATGCTAAATGAAATAATCTGAAATCAGAAAAATGATAAAGAAGGAAAGCGTTGTCAATGCTAAACAGGAGTTTAGTGATGATAAACACAACCTTAATTCACACCAGAATACTGCGCCACTCTTAAATCTATTGATTGATGATTCAGAACACAACAAAATGCCACAATACAAAGAGGATTTGTTGTAACTCCCAAGCAAAACAACTGGCTGGAATGGAGGCAAACTAAAGTCACCAATTAAAAATAACTTAGGCCCTACACAGGCACCGACTAAGGAGAAACAAAACTAGAGATCAAACTTAGAGAGAGCGGATTGGCCATGTTGGAGGGTAAGGGAATGTTTAAGGAACTGATTCCAAAGATAAATTATAGCCAAATACAATGGAAAACATCATAATAAAATTCTACAGATTGAATTCGACTACTGACCAAACCAATCACAAAGTCTAAAAACTAGAAGCCCACCCAATACATATAAAATAATAATAGATATCAAACATAATCATGCCCCAACAAAGGAGATGGATGGCAACCAAAGTTAAAAGAATCCATTAAGCAATTTGCATGGCAACATAAAGTAGAGACTATAATTAGATTGGCTACAGGGGATTTGATAATGGAGATGGATGTCCCCGATCCTAAAGAGCTCGTGATTCAACAAATACAATGTACAAAAGGAAAGAAGATAAATCCAATTCTATTACAACTAGGTTTTAATCGTTTTCTTTTCCTTAAAACTTTTTCTCATCTGGGAATGACTTACTCGGCGCGCATAAACATAGTATCGTATATAGGTTCATACACTGGGCACTATGTGTGCTCACTATGTAACCTTGCGCCTAAACCCTTGAGTCTAGAGTTTCACTTTTCTATTGTCATTGTGGTGAACCTGAGTCCTTCTGTTAACTGGTGCCAGGTAGATAGTGCAAGAGACTTATGGGAATGGATAGGACCCTCGGTGTAGTGCGCAATGCACCGATATCCTTCCTATCGGGGATGCACTATGGACCCTTGTATCAATGTATGATGTAGTTTCCAGTGATGTGAATTTTTATTTTTTTTTATTTATTTTTTTGGTGTGTGAATATGTCATGCATGCGTGGAATTTTCCTTTTGTTGGCCTTGAGTGACAAATTACGTTTTCATGAATCTGTGAAGGTGTAGAATTTTGATTTGCTTGTTAAATTGTTGTGAAATTTTGGTGTTGAATAAGGATTGAAGTGGAGTGCTTTGTGTGAAAATGATGATGTTTAATGAGAATATGTGCTTGTGTGGATAATTATGCTACGTTTTATGAAAATGTGGCTTATCAAGGGTAAAGATCCCCCTTAAATGTTTAGTACTAATGTGTTATGTTTCCACCCTAGTTTGTGATTTTCAGGTAGTCGACTTCAAATCTTAAGGATGAAGGTAATTAATTGGCTATGTTTAACATGTTGACTTAATACGGTGTTTTCATTTGATTAGTAATTGTATTAATAATCATTTATGATGGTTTGTTGATGAGCGTGTTAGAAGGACGATGTCGTATCACTCATTTGTGAGAGGCATACAACATTGCAATTCCCTCTACACTAGGTTGATTTGATATATATATGTTGTGCACAACGTTTGTTTGTATGCAGGATTGCAGGAACTAAGCCTCGATTCCACCTGCATTGTCAGGAAAGGGCGAGCATCTTAAACACCCAATGGGTCTGATGTGGAAAATAGGAGCTGACAAGAAGTTTCCCCAACCTAGTTCGTCATCCGTCCTTGTGTTTGACAAATTGGACTGGTTGCAATCCCGTCACCACTTTTGTTTTGGTAACATTTCCTTGTTGTTGGCTTGTTAAAATTTTCATTGCTTTCTTGACGACAATTAATTGACGATTTAATTTATGGTGATTGATGATATTTTTGTGTGACCATGTTATGCTTGAGTTCGACTTCCCAGAGTAAGTCGAAGCCTAGGGGCTTAGGATGTGTGCCCTTAGCTTCACATCACATCCAAAGCAGTTGTTTCTCGAGTAGCAATATTGGTTATGTTGTTTTAATGTGTGTTCATGTATTGTGAGGTAAAATTAATATTTTAAATTATTTTTTAATTAAATTAAAATAGCTTATGAAGTAATTTAAATAAAATTAGAATTAAAATTATAAATAATAAGTCAACTTTGTACACAATTACTAAGTAAATAATTAAATTAATTTAGCTTATAAAAAAGTATTTAATGGATTATCTTGTAAGAAAAATAATTAAAAAAAAAAAAAAAAGAAAAAAAAAACAAACAAACAAACAAAATAAATAAATAAATAAATATTATCATTACTAGAAATTAGCATGATAAAATAGATAAGATTGAAAGATCATGCGTAATGGTGAATCATAAGTAAAAAGGAAACTTGCTATTTTCCCTGTGAGGACTTTTATTGATTTTAATTGATTTTTGCTTTAAAATTTATAAAAACAAAAACAAAAAGACAGTTAAAAAGATTTAATCATGCACATGCACGGTGGGAGAAAAAGGAATTTCAAAGGAGAAAATTACCAAAATTCGAGGATTCTTGGTTTTTCTTGTTGAAATCTATCTTGCTAAGAGTTAGAAGAGGAAGGGAGCAGAGATGAATAGGGGGATAGACCTTTGTTCTGGTATCATATTTGATATTTTCTTGATCTTTTATCATCCCGGCTTGAGCATCCGATAAAGGAGATTGGATTCAACTTAGAATTACAGTGGGACCAAGGGTTTCATCGATGACCAAACAATGTCGTGCTTCAAAAATACTCAAGTTGTTTGACCGATCTGATCGTGATATAGTCTTAAAAACTGATGGCCATCTCACTAAATAATAGGTACGAGAATGAATTCTGACTTAAGCCTTTCTTGTTTCTTATGAAATTTGGTGCACATGTAATATGTCTGGCATTTGGGCCGAATCTCTTAAAAGAAATCTTTCTAATGTTCATCGTTGATCTCTTTGTTAACTTTTGGTGAATAAGGGTCTATGGAAGGGTGCGTCACTAGAGTCCCTTAGATATATACACTCATTGTTTTCATTCATATTTTGGCATTTGATTTATTTTTATATGGCCTTGTAAGGTGCGATCTAATTGATTGAATGTTATCATCAAATTTGAATATTTCTTTATCCTATATCGATTTGGCATGGTGCGGTTTTGTTTACCTGAGTTTATTTTACCTTGGAGGATTCAATACTATTAAAAATTAATTCATTCAATGGCCATCATTGGGGCTATATATTCTTTGGTTTTCTGTTTGTATCATTCTTTGTATGTTGAAGAATGCATTTGGCCATCTTAGAACTGATTAAATCTATGGATAACTTGTAAAAGGGTGGAGACCATATCCTTGAATCATGATAAGCTTCTCATCTTATCTCTTCCTTCATCATGAGAAGGCACATAGTCAAATCATTCATTCCAACGTGAGTTCTTTTACATGTTTGATGCTCATATCTCTAATTGGTATTAAACAGTCGATATCTCTATGGTCAAGCTGAATTGAGTAGACCTGCAATCATCGTTGTCCAAGATATGTCATTTCTTTGTGGCATTCTATCAAAAAAATTTGCATGCCTTGTCCAGGCATTCACATTCTGCATCCATGTCTTGAGACAGCAGGACTTGTATTTCTACCTAAGTCCTCTATCTTCATCAATTATTCAATTTTCTCATATACTTGGCAAATCATTCACAGTTACATTGCTCCAGTTGTGTTCCAATTTCTGCCATCTACCTTTGTGCCTGTCCTGCAACCTTGGCAGTCCATCACAGCTAAACTTCTAGACTTGTGTTGTAAATTGAATTATCTTTCTGATTTCATTACAGCCACAGCAGCTAGTACCCTTTAAAACATGGGGTGCCGAAAGTTTTAAATAATCTATCTGATTTCAGCCTTTAGTTCGCTTCGTTGTCAAAGATTATCATTGTCAGTTTTCTTTTATGCTTGAGCAATTTCGGTGCTGGCTGTAGTTCCTTCTTTCAATGTGAATATATTCACAGTAGTGGTTGCTGGTTTGTGCAAACCAGTTTCTCCTATGCTACCAGCGTAGTCTCATTCCTTTAAGACTTTTTCATTATTGCAGATCAGCGGTGGGAGTTAATCATAGGTACCCCATGTTTGACATGCTTTGAATACTTGGATCTTAAAGAAGTTTCCTTAACAAGTTACTATCGCCATCCTCTTTGCATGTCACATTTGGCATGGCTTCCTTGCATTCTGATTGAATGGCTCTGTTCTTTCCATTATATTCCCACTTGAACAGCCTCCAAACTCCTTGATTGAAGCTGTAAGATTCGTCGGTCCCAATTGCAGGCGGCTGGGTTTGTGCGAGAATTTGAATTCGTGGCATCCAATTTTATGCTGTCTCCTATTAATGCTATGCGCCTTTAGTTTCCTTTCATCTCTACAGATTGATCAACCCTCTCCTAAGCATTTTGCACATAGGAATAGAATAACGATGCTTTGATGTTTTCCATTGTTAAATGGAATCTATCCGAACCTTGATGAGTTGTTGGTTGCGCTTATTGAAGACAACATAGGGCTTAGCATAGCAATTCTTACCTTAGAATGTGGACACCTGCGTTTAGCTCATCGTTGTATGCTGGCTGGGACAACAGTTGAGTTGAAGCAAATGTATATTTTATAATTATGTATATATATATAGGTGTGCGTGTATATATATATATGTATGTGTTTTTATACTGATGCAAGTTTGGTTATATGTCGATTAAAAAAAACAACAATTCAATTAAAACTTAGAATATATATATTACGACCATTAGTTGAAACCCAATGGTTTGTATTTTATATAATATGCTTATATAATTTCTTTAATCTTAAAATGACTTTATAAGGATGTAAGAGTAAAATGTAAATTGAGTGTCTAGAATGTTCCTTGAATCTGATATTTTGAAGGTGTAATGAAATCAAATGATAGTTCGTAGTGTAGGGTTTGTATGAGTTAGTTTAATTACTTTTATGATTTCATTAGGGGTAAGAAAACATATATATGTTAGAAGGTTGACGTAATTGTAGTTAAGTACTTGAAGGACTCATTTTAGTGATAATTATGATGATCTTTAAAAGTAATGTTTTCCTTAGTGGGTTCTTGATGCATGATAGGATATAATAAAATGACAAGTTAGATATTTTTTGAAAATTATCATTTTGTTTATGTTAGTTTAACTTTATCACTTGATTATGTTAGTAGTATAGTGTACTGTTGATTGGGTAAATATATATTTTGGTTAGTTAGAAAATATGTTTTATGTAGCTTCACTAGTGCATTGGTATATTAATAAAATGAAGGGTTGGGTTGAAAGAATTTTTTTAAAACTGGTATTTGCTTTAAGTTGTTATTAGGGAAATTATTATTGTACGAGATGTAATGGGGATTATTTTTAAATATATTTAAACCTTGGATTATTTTTAGCACTCTGGAGGTAATAGGAATGTTTTATGAAATTGAGTTAATTTGTGATTTCGGTTATGTAATCGAGTGAGTCATTTTCCTTAACAATAAAATCATGCGGTCTTGTTATTGTCTTCCTTTCTTTATGGTTGTAAATTTCACTCGTAATTTGGGAACCTTGTTGTAAAATTGTGAAAACCTTGTTCCAGAGGCTTGTCATTTAGAGTGTTATTCTCCTCTTGATTATGTTCTTGAGCGTTATTGGTTTTATGTGTGGAAGGGTTGAACAGTTTTGTAAGACTTTTGATTAAGAATAATTGTGAGATGGTTAATGCCTCATGTATCTGGTTTTGGTTATGTGTTTTATATGTGCTAGTTCAACCCTTGCCTAGTTTTGATTTATGTTAGGGGTCATAGGAGGGAGAGTGGCTCTTCGTGGGCGCCGACGCCTCAGGATGAGGAAGGGCCAGGATAACCCATGAAAGAGTAGTTAAACAAGTGATAACCTAAACAATAGAATTTAGGGGGATGGGTAGTAACACATACAAGATAATTAAAATTGGATTCCTCGTCTATGCATTAGGGCTACCATAGACTAGTGATAGACTGAGTAGGCTGTGGTCGGCAAAGTCGTAGTCTCCTCTTCATGAGAGATTATCGGCTCCGCATTAGCTACCCTATAGTGTCGGTGCCTCAGTTAGGAGGAAGGGCCAGGAGATCCATAGATGGGTGCCACGCTTGGAGGCAGTTTTCGTGGATCCCATGAGAGCTATGCATGACACTTCCACTAGACACCCTTGTTCTTGTTTCTTGCTGCCTCTGGATATTGTAATCTTTATGTTGTTTCAGATTCTTGTGAAAATGATTTGTGGATGCTCTTTGGTGACTTTCTTAATTGTTATTGCTTGGGTTAAATGTGGTGAGTGTCATAGTTTTATTTGATTTTGTTGACTCATGAATGTTGTTGATTATGTCATTGTAATTCGTGAGTTTCATGATACCTTTGTATGATGTTGAGTCTTGTGGTTCCCTGTTTGGATGTTCTTGGTTGAGGTCTCTTCTTGTCAGCTCCTTAGCACGGGGGGTGGGTCTTGGACCCACGTGGTCGGGTGGAACATGCTAAGCACCCCATTGGGTCCCCAGTCAAGGATCGAGAGGTGCAGATTGGTGCTGTTGTAGTGACTCCAGAGTTGTATTTGTCTTGGAGCCAGTTACATTACTTTGTTATTATCTTTCTGATGTATCATCTTATCTTATTATGTGGTTCCTGCTCATATTGGGAAACATGTTTGTATCATTGTAAGACTTGAATAGTGTAAAGTAATGAAAAGGATGTGATGTAATATTTATCATTAGTGAACCTTGTGTGGATATGGATCCATATCGGACGTTATTCAAAGTATTGTATTTATTTAAGTGAATGGTTCTTATTGATGGCTTATATATATGCTTCGTAATGGATTAGATTTGGCTTTCATTCTTTATCATTGATGTATGGCATTAAGTTTCGTAATGTATCCTCGTGTACCCCAAGGGACGTAAATGATATTGGGTTTGTTTAAATGAATGTTCATGTCATAACTTTTGTGCATCTCATGCATGTTAGTTTTACTTTAAAAAATAAAAAAAAATTGGTGGTAATCATTGCCTTAGTTGTCCTTTGGGGTTCACATGACGGGGCATTACAACATGGTATCAGAGCATAGGTTCATACACTGGGCACTATGTGTGCTCACTATGTAACTCCTATGCTCAGGACCTCTAGTCTGTTTTCCCACTCCTTTCTCGTATTGGCCATAGAACCTCAGTCTTCCGTTAGTCAAAATGTAAATGTGGTGGTAAAACGATGTAAGTGCTTATAGAATCCCTGCTATGTTTTTTAAATGCACCGACATCCTCCCCGCGAATTTACCTATGAACCCTGTATCAATACGGCGTAGCTCTAAAGTCGATGTGGAACTTTGTGGGGCATAATAAGGCCAGTGTATGGAATCTCCCTCGGTTGCGCTGGCCTGAGGATGGATTAGCGTTTTTCCTTGAATCCGCGAGGGTGGAATTTATTTATTTATCGACATTTCTTTGCTGAAATTGCCGTGGTGACGGCGCTGAATAAATGGGAATTAAAGGAAGCGCCTCTGCGGTCGAATATGCTTAATGAGAAAATATGTGCCAGGGATGAATTGCCAGGTTTATGGAATGTACAGGCGAGGCAAAGCGAATCCTCTTGAATGTTTAGTACTAATGTGTTATGTTTCCACCTTAGTTTATGAATTTTCAGGTGGTCAGTTTCAAATCTTGAAGATGAAGGTAATTAATTTGTTATGTTTAGCATCTGGACTTAATAAAATTTTTTCATTTGATTAGTAATTGTATTGATAATCATTTATGATGTTTCACTGATGGTAGTGTGTTAGAAGGACGATGTCGTATCACTCATTTGTGAGAGGCATACAACATTGCAATTCCCTCTACACTAGGTTTAATTGATATATATGTTGTGCACAATGTTTGTTTGTATGCAGGATTGCAGGAACTAAGCCTCGATTCCACCTGCATTGTCAGGAAAGGGCGAGCATCCTAAACACCCAATGGGTCTGATGTGGAAAATAGGAGCTGACAAGAAGTTTCCCCAACCTAGTTCGTCACCTCATCCTTGTGGCCTATTGCAATCCTAACTTCATTTTTGGTATCATTCTTCTCTTTGAATGTCATTTAATTGTCTTTAATGATTGTTGATATTGTTGCTAGTTTGTTGTTTTACTGTGCTTATGCTTGAGGTCGACTTTCAGGAGTAAGTTGAAGCCTAGGGGGGAGGATGTAGTGCCCCTCTATGATTAGCTCCTCTTTGGTAATCGATAAATTTTGTTCAAGTGGTTTCAATTTAATGTTGTTGGGGGTATTGAAAATTGTTTGGTTGTGAAGTTGTCACTTAGGGATGAATTAAATAATTTGGTTTAGGATGATATTGTATTTATTTTTGTATTATTAATATTGAGGTGAATTTAATATTTAATGGGTGGAATAATTTGCAATTTAATTAAATTTGAGTACGAAATAATTTGAATAAAATTAAAATTTAAAATTATAAGTAATAAGTCAATGTTATAATTATTATGTGTGCAGATTTAATTAAACAATTAAATTAAATAAAGGGATAATATTTTCTCTATATGGAAAAAGAAAAGTAAAGCAATTAAAAGAAAAATAAAAAAATAAAATAAAAATAAAAATAAAAATAGAAAGGATCACATGCAAGCTTCCGCATAATTTTAAGGGATCGTATAGAAGAAAGCTGGAAAAAAAAAAGATAAGAAGAAAGCAAGGAAAAAGATAGCGGGGGGAATCAGTTGATCTTATTCTAAAAAGAAGGTCGGGCTCTGCAATGATAATGGGAAGGGGATAAAGGTTTTTGGTCGCTAGTGGATTGTGGAGACGAAGTAGATCATTGGCGAACGTAACGATGGACTCCAGCACCGTCCTTCCACTCTTCATAATGAATTGGTCAGCTTTAGGAAATTGAGGAAGCTGGAGGATTACCTTTCTGAAGAATTGTAAAGAGGAATCGTAGGAATGAAATTTGTAGCAAACGGGTGCTCTGCCGCACGTCTAAATCATCATCGGGCGTAGGACACCAGGTGAGTTCTCCATCGCAGTCTAGCTTGATGCCTTGTGTATGATTTCTTACTCCAAACTACGAAATATAGTTAGCTTGGTGTTCGATATCTGCATTGAGATTTATTTGGGATGATTCCCATCATTATGATTGCTTTAGATTTGGTGTCTGGTGTGTACAATTTGTGCCTGCGACTGGCTATAATGGTTATGTATAGTTTGGCAGTGGATGCTATTATTCCTTAGACCCGTGTTATCCCTTGCAGTTGAAGAAGTGTGAAGGCATCGACCTTGCTGGGTGTGGCTAGGTTCCCCAACCAGATTGAAATTCTTAGCCTTGAATTTTTGACCTTCAATCTGATCATTTTCCTTACTCCCTGTTGCTATTGCATGGTTAAAGGTTTAATTTCTTGGTGCTGCTTGGTTGATGCTTGGGTTCCATTGAAGTATTTGGATTTATATGGACTGAGCTCTTAGTGTGTCAATAGAATTGCTAAGTAATTATAGTGCTTGGTGCCTAGGAATAGGATTTCGTTGCTAGCTATTTTGATTGCCTTTATTGTCTGGTGCTAACCCTCTTTAGTCATGATAGGTACGTCATTGATTTTTGTGCTACCTTGTATAATGTTTCTATTCTTTAAAACTGAAGTTTCTCCTATGCTACCAGCGTAGTCTCATTCCTTTAAGACTTTTTCATTATTGCAGATCAGCGGTGGGAGTTAATCATAGGTACCCCATGTTTGACATGCTTTGAATATTTGGATCTTAAAGAAGTTTCCTTAACAAGTTACTATCACCGTCCTCTTTGCATGTCACATTTGGCATGGCTTCCTTGCATTCTAATTGAATGGCTCTGTTCTTTCCATTATATTCCCACTTGAACAGCCTCCAAACTCCTTGACTGAAGCTGTAAGATTCGTCGGTCCCAATTGAAGGCGGCTGGGTTTGTGAGAGAATTTGAATTCATGGCATCCAATTTTATGCTGTCTCCTATTAATGCTATGTGCCTTTAGTTTCCTTTCATCTCTACAGATTGATCAACCCTTTGCCTAAGCATTTTGCACATAGGAATAGAATAATGATGCTTTGATGATGTCCATTGTTAAATGGAATCTATCCGAACCTTGATGAGTTGTTGGCTACGCTTATAGAAGACAACATAGGGCTTAGCATAGCAATTCTTACCTTAGAATGTGGACACCTGCGTTTAGCTCATCGTTGTATGCTGGCTGGGACAACAGTTGAGTTGAAGCAAATGTATATTTTATAATTATGTATATATATATAGGTGTGCGTGTATGTATATATGTATGTGTTTTTATACTGATGCAAGTTTGGTTATATGTCGATTAAAAAAAACAACAATTCAATTAAAACTTAGAATATATATATTATGACCATTAGTTGAAACCCAATGGTTTGTATTTTATATAATATGCTTATATAATTTCTTTAATCTTAAAATGACTTTATAAGGATGTAAGAGTAAAATGTAAATTGAGTGTCTAGAATGTTCCTTGAATCTGATATTTTGAAGGTGTAATGAAATCAAATGATAGTTCGTAGTGTAGGGTTTGTATGAGTTAGTTTAATTACTTTTATGATTTCATTAGGGGTAAGAAAACATATATATGTTAGAAGGTTGACGTAATTGTAGTTAAGTACTTGAAGGACTCATTTTAGTGATAATTATGATGATCTTTAAAAGTAATGTTTTCCTTAGTGGGTTCTTGATGCATGATAGGATATAATAAAATGACAAGTTAGATATTTTTTGAAAATTATCATTTTGTTTATGTTAGTTTAACTTTATCACTTGATTATGTTAGTAGTATAGTGTACTGTTGATTGGGTAAATATATATTTTGGTTAGTTAGAAAATATGTTTTATGTAGCTTCACTAGTGAATTGGTATATTAATAAAATGAAGGGTTGGGTTGAAAGAATTTTTTTTAAACTGGTATTTGCTTTAAGTTGTTATTGTGGAAATTATTATTGTACGAGATGTAATGGGGATTATTTTTAAATATATTTAAACCTTGGATTATTTTTAGCACTCTGGAGGTAATAGGAATGTTTTATGAAATTGAGTTAATTTGTGATTTCGGTTATGTAATCGAGTGAGTCATTTTCCTTAACAATGAAATCATGCGGTCTTGTTATTGTCTTCCTTTCTTTATGGTTGTAAATTTCACTCGTAATGTGGGAACCCTGTTGTAAAATTGTGAAAACCTTGTTCCAGAGGCTTGTCATTTAGAGTGTTATTCTCCTCTTGATTATGTTCTTGAGTGTTATTGGTTTTATTTGTGGAAGGGTTGAACAGTTTTGTAAGACTTTTGATTAAGAATAATTGCGAGATGGTTAATGCCTCGTGTATCCAGTTTTGGTTATGTGTTTTATATGTGCTAGTTCAACCCTTGCCTAGTTTTGATTTATGTTAGGGGTCATAGGAGGGAGAGTGGCTCTTCGTGGGCGCTGGCGCCTCGGGATGAGGAAGGGCCAGGATAACCCATGAAAGAGTAGTTAAACAAGTGATAACCTAAACAATAGAATTTAGGGGGATGGGTAGTAACACATACAAGATAATTAAAATTGGATTCCTCGTCTATGCATTAGGGCTACCCTAGACTAGTGATAGACTGAGTAGGCTGTGGTCGGCAAAGTCGTAGTCTCCTCTTCATGAGAGATTATCGGCTCCGCATTAGCTACCCTATAGTGCCGGCGCCTCAGTTGGAGGAAGATCCAGGGGATCCCATGAGAGCTATGCGATGACACTCTCCACTAGACACCCTTGTTCTCGTTTCTTGCCACCTCTGGATATTGTAATCTTTATGTTGTTTCAGATTCTTGTGAAAATGATTTGTGGATGCTCTTTGGTGACTTTCTTAATTGTTATTGCTTGGGTTAAATGTGGAGAGTGTCATAGTTTTATTTGATTTTGTTGACTCATGAATGTTGTTGATTATGTCATTGTAATCCGTGAGTTTCATGATACCTTTGTATGATGTTGAGTCTTGTGGTTCCCTGTTTGGATGTTCTTGGTTGAGGTCTCTTCTTGTTAGCTCCTTAGCATGGGGGGTGGGTCTTCGGACCCACGTGGTCGGGTGTAACATGCTAAGCACCCCATTGGGTCCCCAGTCAAGGATCGAGAGGTGCAGATTGGTGCTCTTGTAGTGACTCCAGAGTTGTAGTTGTCTTGGAGCCAGTTACATTACTTTGTTATTATCTTTCTGATGTATCATCTTATCTTATTATGTGGTTCCTGCTCATATTGGGAAACATGTTTGTATCATTGTAAGACTTGAACAGTGTAAAGTAATGAAAAGGATGTGATGTAATATTTATCATTAGTGAACCTTGTGTGGATATGGATCCATATCGGACGTTATTCAAAGTATTGTATTTATTTAAGTGAATGGTTCTTATTGATGGCTTATATATATGCTTCGTAATGGATTAGATTTGGCTTTCATTCTTTATCATTGATGTATGGCATTAAGTTTCGTAATGTATCCTCGTGTACCCCAAGGGACGTAAATGATATTGGGTTTGTTTAAATGAATGTTCATGTCATAACTTTTGTGTATCTCATGCATGTTAGTTTTACTTTAAAAAATAAAAAAAATTGGTGGTAATCATTGCTTTAGTTGTCCTTTGGGGTTCGCATGACGGGGCATTACACTAACTCTAGATTTATATGGTTTGGGAAGCGACGTACATATACTAGACATGGGTACAAGGTTTATGGCTCATCGTAGCCCAGTGGGAGTTAGGGTTAAATAAATAAGATAAAGGTATTTTGGATAAAATCTAGAAAGTATAGATAGTGATTGACATCGATAACCTTCTCAAAATTTTCAAAGTTAGGGGACATTCAATATAATTCATAAAAAGGTCATTAAATATTAAATTATTTCATTATTTAATTAGTTTTAATCAATGTTGTATGATTTAATCATTTTTTTATCTATTTAAAATAGCGGGGTATTCACAGGGAGTAGTAGTAGATCCACAACAAATTCAAGAAAGGACCTGAGTAGAAGGTGGAAACTATGATAAAGGTTGGGAACATATGGATCCCGCCAAATTAGAAGTAGATATGGAATTAAAGGTTATAGTAGAAAAGGGATAGTGAAGAAAGGATAGATATAGAAAAATGTGATCAACATAGATTAAATAACAAATAAAGCATAAATCAAATACTTTAATAGTATAAAATATAAAATGTAACCGAGAATTTGTGGGTTTGCATCCCACCAAGCATGTCAATTTGTAAGCATTGAATTTAAATAAATGAGACATTGAGGAAAATAAATGTAGACTTCAAATTGAATTAAAAAATCACCTCTAATAGAGTGAAAAGATGAATTACACAAAAATGAACTAAAATTATAATGAAATACATATTGACAAATGGATATATCTTGCAAATGATAAAACATTTATTGCCCAACTAGATAAAATATACTTGCTCAAAATTGAGATGATAAAATGATGGATTTGATCTCAATTTATAGATTTTTTATATGATGGATAAATTGCTAGGATTTGATCATGTATCATGAGTTTAAAACCCAATTAAAATGTGGCTACTATTATTACCTAATTAACTAATTTATTTATTTAATGAAATTTCTTAGTTATTTTGATCAATGAATTGATTGAATTATTTTCCATTTTTATCTAATTTGATTAAATATGTTAAATAATTTGATTGATATATAAACTAATTTATCATAATTTTCATTGAATTATCTAGGAATAATAGATTTACTTGGATTTATTTTAATTTATTTCAATATTTGTGAAAGAATGATTCATTTAAATATTTGGTTAATTTATTCTACTCGAGTAACAATGGAGGCCGATTTGATCAATAGGAGAGCATTCATCCCATCCCAAAAAGGGAGTACATTTAGATTTTGGGACTTTTTTTTCAAAATGCTAAAGAAAATTTTCAAGATTGATTGTTGGCGTGTGGAGTTAGTAATTTGGGTGACCGTAGGTGACCAAATTCTATATGAAACTCTCTAGTTAATGTTTCTCTCTTAGGTAGTGTCTTTATTTTTGTTTAATGCTATGGATCTTCTTCAAAATTATGGTTTAGTTGCTTATTTTGTAGTGGATTATGTTTTATAAGTTCTTTTTGGACCATTCCCTAAACAATGCCATTCAAGATGATGACTTACATAATGAAAAATATTTTGTTGGGTGTTTGCTTAGACACAAAGTTTTAAAGGAAAACTCTAGTTTCCGTTGTGTTTGAATTTCTTTGAAATGAACCTTGCAAGAATGGGATGAATCTTTAGTGGAAAATACAATCAATGGACATAAAATAGAATTGGGTGCTCTATTGTACATGGAGAAACAATGGAGGCACATAAGGAAATTTTGTTTCTCCTCACTCATGTCCCTCACCCTCTACTAGTTTTTGCTATATATATGTAATATATAGGCACTCAAAAAATATGTAATATATGTCTTCTTTTTAGGTTTTTTTTCATTTATGGTAGGTTTTCTTAATCAATTTTGTCCATATATGATTGCTACAATCGTATTTGATGGGTCTCTTTGTTTTGTCCCTACACCTTCATGATTTGTGGGTTGACATGCCCTTCTCTATTTTGTTCTTTACTATGGAAATTTTTACAATAAATATTTTAATTAGTTTAGGCCTTGATCATTTTAGGTCTGAAAAGAAAAATTAATTTGATTTTGATAAAGTGTAGGAATTAAGGTATCATGAATTTTGTTAATAAGTGGATGTTAGGTGTTCGGATGGGGACCATGGTATGGATATGAATGTATGTGAGATTTAGTGTCTACAAAATCCAAAGGTAAATCAAAATATTATAAACATCAAACTTCTTTTTGGAAGGATAATATAAAACCAAATCTAAACACAATATAAACATTGTAATCACAACCATACGTACTATATATATGAGATTGCATACAACCATGTGTAAAATTTACAACCATGTAAAATTTATTCATATGTTGTTTATTAAGAAAAAATGTCATAAGTTATATTTCTAGAAATAAAAAGGACTACAAATATGGAGGGGAAAAATTAAATAATCTCAACATGTAGCAAGGATTTTACAAAGTGATAGATAATTTTCTCAAAATAAAAAGGACATGTGTTGTGCACAAGACAACAAACCACTTTTTCATGTTTTTTGATGTCTAAATATTTACTATCCATACATGTTTGTGAATACCACATAAATGGAGATGCACAATTATTTTAAAATCTTCACATGCATCTTAAAGTGGAAAAAAATGTAATGATAAAATTTGCATATCCATATTATTCCTATTTTATTTTTTGCCTCATTTTGAAAATATATATATGGTGCAATATTGTGCAAAGTGGTAATAATTCCCCTAGAGTTTATGACCTATTATATAGACATAAATCAAACATTTGAACTCCATTTTTTCCTTACACACATCTTATCAAAGCATTTTTTTGACACATATGATCCACATATCCACACATCCACTTTTCCTAATGAATCTTATGTGTATGTCTAATGGTGGCATGTGGAAGGATAAATATGGCTATTGAAAACTTTACCATTATCTTGACAACTAATTATGGCTATATGATTATCTTATTGTAATGAACCTAAGTTCATTCGATAGATATTAGTGAAGTTGAATTAGGAAGCATGGATTGTGCTTTATTATACACATTTTATGTTTAAAAATATGGGTCTAATTTTTGCGATATTGAAAGTCAATTAAATTTCTTCAATAGTATATCCAAGGTATAGGGATATATTAGTGGTAAGAGTAGTGTAGGATAAAAAGGAGAATGTATAAAGAGGGGAAGGTCTAGAAAGGTAATGACATGGTAATGGAAGGAGAAGTTACACTATAAGGTTAGATTTTCATAGGATAAGGAGGAATGGTATGAAGAACATATATGTATAGGATAGTGCTAGTAGTAACAATGGTGTGAACATATATAAAATGATGGGAGATAAGAAAAATACTAGTGGAGAGAAAGGCGGTAGGACATGGGTGGTGGATCCCATGGAAGTGGTAACTATAGTATGATAGGAGGAATCATTATAAGAGGATGAAGGGTAGATGGATGCATAGAGAGGGTACAACATTATTGAAAGGTTCATTTAGGGTAAATATTATGTGGATAGTATTGAATAGGAGACCAGCCACCCTAATGCATTCCTTAGATACTGTAGCCAACAAGTGAGAGGGATATTTAGAGTTGGAGAGGTGCATCAATAAATGAGAATTATCAATTTCCAGGAAAATATCTTGTTGCAACATGTATCTAAATCATAGTCTCAAGTGATCATTATTTTTCATCTTCTTTAATGTGGCTCTTTATATGGTTGTCATTAGTTATTATATGAAAAAATGATTCAATCGTCATTTTATTTGCTAGTCATATTAGAGTTAAGATAAAAACTCCATAAAACAAGATTTTAAAGGATATTAATTTAACTAGATAAAAGATCAAGGAAAACACTCTCAAACATGCAATATGCTTAGACGGTATGTACCTATGTGACACAGAGAACTGGCTTAACATGTAATGAATGGATGTAGGTGATAATAATTAAATAATCCTAATTGAACTAGGGTTGTCATATATATTTAAAAGAGTTGCTTTAGATCGTGTATGAAATTGTAAAAGATGGGAGTAGCATAGAAAATGCTATATGACACATAAGAGAGAATGAAAATGCAGGTTACTAGAATATTGATTAGAATTATGAAAATCATCAAGATCATCTTAAATAATGGGTTTGAATATGTCAAAAATGGAGTGTCGGTTATGAGGAGGAGGATTTGAATTTTTTTGACAAGATGTAAAGAATTTTATAAATACATCCTATAAACCAAGTCAAGGAATATGATGTTGAAATTTGTGCCAAATTTGGTGCCATTTTTAGGTCATTATTTTGGCTCATGGCTTTGGTTAAACCACACTTTCTTTATGGTTTAAATTTTTTCTATTTATGGGTGCTTGATATGGAGAAAGCATAATGATTTTGTAGGTATCATCATGCTACTAGAAATTACTCCATATTCACATGTTTAAATGATACTACTATAAGGGTATGCACATGAATATTTTATTGTAACATTTTGATATTATTATCAAATAATATAATTGGTTCATGTTTTTTTTTGGTTGTCGAGATTTTTCTTCAAGAGGATTTTCATTTTTGCCATTATGTTGTTATAATTTATACATTTATTTTTTCAACTGTAACTAAAAGGTAAAATCCTATTTATCTACATAGTTTTAGGTTGTTGAAATGGGAAGGCACTCATTTAATTACCACAAAGACAAAAAATTTGTAAAATGGAGCTTTAAGTATATTGTATGTTGAAAACGCTTTAAAAAAATTCAAACAAATGTAATTTGAATTCAACAAATTTGAAAAAAAATTCATTTAGGGTTTCAAAATTAAACAAATAGATGCATTTTGAACTCCAAAAAAATTGGATTTTAAATACCTAGTGCTCGATATGCAAACTGGAATGATGAACTTTGGAGAGACGAACTTAAATTTGATTTCACCAAAAAGAAAAACCTTTGTTTGGTCCCTGTCATGTTCTCGATTTGTCACACACACTAGGGAAAGTGACAGGTAAAGTTAGAAAGTAAAAGTGACAGTAGAAAATGATTTTTTTTTTTATCATATTTAAGGGGTTTGGTCAAACCCATGTTTGACCAAACCTATTTAAATATGTTTTTTTAATTTAGTTTTTAGTGGTTCGGCCAAACCCCTTGTGAGGTTCGGTCTAACCATTGGGTTCGACCGAACCCACTGAATATGGTGAAAAAAAAATGGCAAAATTTCCTTCCTCTTATAAATTGTAAACCAGTATTCTAAAGCCACCCATGTACACTATCATTTTGTTATATTTATGGATGGAGATGGTGCAGTGAACCTGGTTAAGGTAGAGACTTTGATGAATGTTGTTGATTCTTTAACTAAGCCTATGATCACATAGAAATTTAGATGGTGTTCAAAGACTACATGCCTCTTGGCCCCTAACAATTAAGAGATGATAATGAAACCCTCTCGTTGTCATTGTAAGGTGTTTCACAAGTGATTGATTTATTGGGAAAATGTGTCTAAACCTTGAAATTAAATAAGTTACTATTGATACATAAAGTAATATTCATACAATGATGATGGAGGGTGCTAGGGATGAGGGGTGGTCCCCCCTCTTGTCAGGGATATAGGGGGATCATCTCCCTAGATAGGGGTCCAGGGGGTAGCATGCCCCAACGAGGGCTTTAGGCAAATTTTCCCTCAAAAGTTAAATTTCATGTACACTTTATTATTGTAAATTTGGACCATTCATCATTATGTCTCATACCTGATGATCTATGGGTGGGTGCATGAAGTTGGTCACACTTTTCTGGCCAAATGGATTTTTTTTTTGAAAAGCGATAATGTGAGCATGTTGTAACACACTTGCGTTATATGGTTTTAAAAGAAAAAAAAGTGAAAACTATATCATTTTCTATTTACTATTTCTTAGCTTTGCCCACATCCAAAAACTGTCACTTTCATGCTTGTGTTCTAGGAGGAAGGATTTCTACAAATTTCATCAACAGTAGTTGGATTTTCTGTGCAAATATGGTGCCATGATGACAAAGAGGTGCGGGATGTAAGTATTGTTTGCTATTTTTTTTTTAATGTCTTAGTTTGAAATTTATTTTATTAGTTTTAGGTTAGATTTGATTTTGTTTTTTAAAATTTTTT
>VDFB02155130.1:0-31162 GCA_007258455.2 Sequoia sempervirens | reverse complement strand
ATATGGTTTAGGCTCTTGGAGTTGTATGACCTCTAATTGTACTAGCTTCTTAAGGACAAATTCAATTGGTTCTGGTAAAGGAGTGTATTATCTCTGCAAGTATTGCATTGGTTGTCTTGGGTGTCCTCGTTCTTCAGTATTTTGGACCAGGTTAGCTGCTTGTTTGGAAACATATGGCATTTTTTTTTTGCATTGGGTGCTTTGAGAGTCAATATGGGGCCTATTTGATTCCATTAAATTTTGCATATACCACCTCATGTTAGTTACATTCATGAAGTGGATGAGGTAGTGGATGCATAAGCTTCTCAATTGATAGACGCCTAACATTTAGGAAATCCCCTCAAATTAGTGCAATATTGGAAGGGATTGAGATCTCTAATGATCATGAATTTGGTGTCATTATATGTAAATTTAAACCATTGATGATAAGTGGAGGGCACAAATTTCATGGTGTGAATATAGGGTCTATTGAGGAGAAGGTTATATGGAAGTTCAAGATCAAAGACCTAGAATGTGGTGTCCATAACTACGGGTCCAACTTTGATAGGGAGTGTGATAACACCCTTAGAAGAGTGTTCTTCATCATCATAAGCCTTGATTACAATGATTTTGGTTGTGTCTACACATTCTTTGGAATAGCCCAATGCCTTCACCAATTTTAAGGCACAAATGTTTAGCCTTGCCTTGCCATCTACTAGGACTCGTTTAACCTTGTGTTGATGGAAAAATACTTAAAGGTGCAATCGGTCATTGTGGTTGGAATTTTTTGTAGAGTAGTCTTTGTTGGAAATGGATACATGGAGTGAATTAGCCAAGTATCCAACCATGGTTTCAAATTGGTTGAGATCCAAGTCAGTAGGAATGGAGGTCTCTTTTAAAGTCTTATTGAGGATATATTTTTATTTAGGTGATCAATACACATGACAACTCAAGAATAGAAATATGTGCAAGTATCTTTCTGAATTGTTCAATGAGATTATATTGGTGTTTGGATTATGGTTGCTTTGAAGAAGGACAAGATAAAGTAACTTGAGCCCTATGGGTAGTAACAGTGAATTCAAGAACCTTTTTAATGGTGATTATGTTGAAATAATCATCAATGACATGGAGGTGATAAATAATCTTTGAGTAATCAAAGGAATTCCTAGTATAATTGGCATGATAGTCTATCTTATGACCTGAGGTGGAGGGATTTCCCAGACCATGGTCTTGTATTATATTCTTGAAGATTATATTATCTTGATTAGAAGTTTATTTTTGTCCTTTAACCTCTATGGTCCCAATTTTAATTAGGTCTTGGATTATTTTCTTCAATTCATGACATGATGAAGTCTTATGCCCTTTAATGTGATGGTAGTCACAAAAGGAATTTTCATCCCACCAAGATGATTTGAATAGTCAAGGGTCATATGGTTTAGGCTCTTGGAGTTTTATGACCTCTAATTGTACTAGCTTCTTAAGGACAAATTCAATTGTTTCTGGTAAAGGAGTGTATTATCTCTGCAAGTATTGCATTGGTTGTCTTGGGTGTCCTCGTTCTTCAGTATTTTGGACCAGGTTAGCTGCTTGTTTGGAAACATATGGCATTTTTTTTTTGCATTGGGTGCTTTGAGAGTCAATATGGGGCCTATTTGATTCACAATTTTGCATATCGACTCGCTTATAGTTACATTCATGAAGTGGATGAAGTAGTGGATGCATAAGCTTCTCAATTGATAGAAACCTAACATTTAGGAAATCCCCTCAAATTAGTGCAATATTGGAAGGGATCGAGATCTCTAATGATCATGAATTTGGTGTCATTATATGTAAATTTAAACCATTGATGATAAGTGGAGGGCACAAATTTCATGGTGTGAATCTAGGGTCTACTGAGGAGAAGGTTATATGGAAGTTCAAGATCTAAGACCTAGAATGTGGTGTCCATAACTACGGGTCCAACTTTGATAGGGAGTGTGATAACACCCTTAGAAGAGTGTTCTTCATCATCATAAGCCTTGATTACAATGATTTTGGTCGTGTCTACACATGCTTTGGAATAGCCCAATGCCTTGACCAATTTTAAGGCACAAATGTTTAGCCTTGCCTTGCCATCTACTAGGACTCGTTTAACCTTGTGTTGATGGAAAAATACTTAAAGGTGCAATGGGTCATTGTGGTTGGAATTTTTTGTAGAGTAGTCTTTGTTGGAAATGGATACATGGAGTGAATTAGCCAAGTATCCAACCATGGTTTCAAATTGGTTGAGATCCAAGTCAGTAGGAATGGAGGTCTCTTTTAAAGTCTTATTGAGGATATATTTTTATTTAGGTGATCAATACACATGACAACTCAAGAATATAAATATGTGCAAGTATCTTTCTGAATTGTTCAATGAGATTATATTGGTGTTTGGATTATGGTTGCTTTGAAGAAGGACAAGATAAAGTAGCTTGAGCCCTATGGGTAGAAATAGTGAATTCAAGAACCTTTTTAATGGTGATTATGTTGAAATAATCATCAATGACATGGAGGTGATAAATAATCTTTGAGTAATCAAAGGAATTCCTAGTATAATTGGCATGATAGTCTATCTTACGACCTGAGGTGGAGGGATTTCCTAGACCATGGTCTTGTATTGTATTCTTGAAGATTATATTATCTTGATTAGAAGTTTATTTTTGTCCTTTAACCTCTATGGTCCCAGTTTTAATTAGTTCTTGGATTATTTTCTTCAATTCATGACATGATGAAGTCTTATGCCCTTTGATGTGATGGTAGTCACAAAAGGAATTTTCATCCCACCAAGATGATTTTAATAGTCAAGGGTCATATGGTTTAGGCTCTTGGAGTTGTATGACCTCTAATTGTACTAGCTTCTTAAGGACAAATTCGATTGCTTCTGGTAAAGGACTGTATTATCTCTGCAAGTATTGCATTGGTTGTCTTGGGTGTCCTCATTCTTTAGTATTTTGGACCAGGTTAGCTACTTGTTTGGAAACATATGGCATATTTTTTTATGCATTGGGTGCTTTAAGAGTCAATATGGGGCCTATTTGATTCACAACTTTTGCATATACGACTCCATTGTTAGTTACATTCTTATTGCAGGAACAAAACATTCTTTTGTTGTTAGAGATCTATTAGTTGTGGGTGTTTTTGTTGCCATATGTAAGTTCACCTTGGGCAATTAGGACCTTTTCTAGTGTCGTTCCTTTCTTAGTTAAGTTTGCAAATGTGGCACAACAATCTACTTGTAGAGGGTGTTTCAACTTTGACTTGAGGTTTTCTCTGAACATCTCCACTTTTTGTTTTTTAGGAATCTTGATAGGACATAGACTTGCCATACTATTCCATATTTGGAAGTAATGAAATTTTCTCCCTAATATTGTGTCATGTGGCATAAGGTAGCAATCATGACATAAATTTTAATGTTATAAGCATAATTCTTCATGAATTTGTTGGAAAGGTTGTCCCATGACTTTATAGAGCCTTTAGGTATCAGTGCAAAACATTCAAGTGTAGGCCTAGTAAGACTTCTAAGCAAGAGTCTCAAAAGGTAGGAATGATCATACGAGACATCCACAAAAGCAATGGTGAATTCTCGTATGTGCTCAAGAGGTTTGGTCTTTCCCTTATACTTAGTGAAGGTAGAGATGATATACCCAAGAGGTAAAGGAGGAATGTATATGCTAGTTTCATATGGGTAAGGATGTAAATCATGTGATTACTATATTTTCTTGTTTGAAACTTGCATCCCTTCCACTTGCTTTTGTAGGGAAGCCAATGGGGTAGTCAATGCATCTATTACGAGAGTGTTGGGAATATTGTTATGAGCTCCAATGTTTGTGTTGTGTGGTCCCATGTTTTGTTGAGAAGACATGTTTTGGTTGAGAGCATTGTGCGTATGTGGTGGATTTTGATTATGTCCATGAGTATGAATGTGTGATGTGTAAGTCAACAAGGATGTGAGAAGTGGTTGAGCTATGTTGCATTTTTTGGGTGTGTTGTCCGTGTATATTTTGGTTGCCGAAAAAGGATCCATGTGTGTAGCCATATGATATGTGAAGAGTTTGTGTCATTTGTGATCCTTGTCCTTGTTGAAAAGGATTATAACCATGTGATGTGTTTGTATTTTGACTATGTGGGGCATTCGTGGTTTTTCCTTGCAAGGTGTTTGTATTGATATGAGGATCTTGGGACATGGTGTTTGTGTTTGATTGAGGTCCTTTTGTCAAGGTGTTTGTGTTTGATTGAGGTCCTAAATGATGATAACCTATCTCACCTTAGGTCTACTAAGGATGTTAGACGTGAATGCTCCTATGGCTTGAGATGATGACCAAAAGGGAGTAAAAATGGAGCCAAAGGGTTGTGACGTAGATTGTGTCACAAAGATGGGTAAAGTGTTGGTAGTTGTAGTATTTGGGCTTGTTGTTCCAATGGAATGGAAATTGTAAGTTGTGGTGTAGATTTTCCTTGGCTTGTTTGTGTGTGACAATTGGGTGACATTGTTGCACCTAAGGTATTGATGTCAAATCCTTGAGGTAGTTAAACTCCTTTATGTGATAGTTGAATGCTAAATATTGTTGAGGGTCCAACATGAAAAAATTTTCCACATGAGAGGCAATATCAAGATTTTGTGTGGAAGCCTCTACTTCTTCTATGCACACATTTCCATCTTTGTCTCTAACAAGCAATTGTTTGAAAGGATTGTGTGTCTTTGGTTGTTGATATGATGTAGACCCCAAGTTGACATGGTCATGAATTTCAAGGTTGGTATTGTTGTGAGGATCATTAGTGGTATTGTCAAAGTTGATGGTGCTAGTGTAATTGTAAAGGTCCTCATCATCATGAAAGAGATCCATTGCTTGACATTTCTTTTGTAATCTTGTTTCAGCAATATAAGGCTTGCTCAAAATGAAGGTGGATAGTATGAGACTAAGACTATGTTTTTGGGATTTTTTCTGAAATAAGGTATGCATAAATGTAATGCAACTATGTTTTTTATTGGTATTTTTGGTATCTTGAGGATAAAAGATGTCTAATGGATGGAAAAAGACTAAAGTGATAAGGGTAATGTTGGATTTTATGAAGTCTAAAGTGTATGATAATGATTTTTTAGGTCTAAAATGTTTCATTATAAAGGATGCAAATGACTAAGAGATGATGGATACCTATAGTTAACTTGTGAGATTTAGAACTTTTGAGAGATGTAAGAATAGGATCACTAACTATCCAAGGGTAAACCAATGTTTCAACTAAGATTGTCAAATGGCCTTTTTCTAGGACAAGTGAAAAGACTGATAAGGTGAGTTTCCCAACTAGAATTGTGAGTAGGAAATTATCACCAAAATAAAAAAGGACTAAGTTAAAAAGTGACTTGGTAAAATTGAAATCTTTTGTTGAAGCAGTGATTCATGCAAAGGTATAGACAATTCCTCTATCTTAAAATCCACAAGGTATCAAGACTAAAAGTTTGAAAAAGGTAGACTAATGTGATGTCGAGATATGCAAGTAATGAGGATGCTAAGGTACCTTAAGGTACCTAAAATGGTGCCCTAATAATGGAAATGATATGTAAGGTGAATTGAGCAAGTTTCTAGTTTTAAATAGGAATCATAAAAAGAAGTTGGTCTAAAAATGGATCTCAAAGTTTGAATCTAGTTTTGGAAAGAGTTTGACCTCATTTTGAATATTTGGTTGGAAAATTTTGTTTGGTGTAATTTTGTGAAGTGTTACAATTGTCAAGTGTAAGGGTCAGCACAAGAAGTTGGGTCCACATTTAGGGGAAGTGTTATTTTTCATCTTTAAAACAAATACCCATTCATTTTTTAGAATAATTACCCATTTTAAAGTGGATACTTGTTCCAAAAGTTTTGAAACTCACAAGACATGTTTTTCATTTGGATTAGGCTTATAAAATTCATGGTAACCAAAACTTTGGCTTAGACTTGCAAGTACAAGGTCATGGCAATTTCAGCCAAAAAAAAACTAACTTTTGCAATTGAGCTAATGAGGTTTTTCTAAAAATTGTTTTATGAAATCAAAACACATTAGATATGATGATGTCTAGTTTTCAAATATGTAATTTTTCTTATGATTTGATTTTTTTTTTTTATAATTATTTTATGATGAAACAGGCCCATAAACTTGAAATATCTTGTTTTCATATTTTTTTAATAACTTTTAATTTGTTAATTTTTCTATAAATAATTATATGGAATCAATCTATAAAAAAAGTTTTACACAATGAAAAAAATAAAATTCAAAAAATGATAAGTTATAGGTCAAGTTATGGTGTCCATACACAAGGGTTTTAAAAACAAGAAATAAGGGCCAACAAAACATTAATTAATAAATAAATATTACAATAAAAATTATAAAAAGTATCCTCGTCAATCTTCATTACAATATACATCTTTCCCAAAAGGAATTAGAAAAATACTTTTATTTATGTCAAATTATTGTGTGAGTACACATGCATGGTATGGTCCTAAAAAAGTTGCTTTTAAAAAGTCATTTTTATACATGCATATTAAAAATTATTTTGTATCATCTAGGTATTAGAATAAATTACATATTTCAAAACTAGACTCAAAATACTAAATTTTATATTACTAAACTTTTTCAAGATTCAAGGTGTAAATTATTCAAATTTTAAGTTCAACTATGACAAATTTTGAAAATCAAGAAAAGCACTTCCACTATTTGAACATTTTGTGGACCCAACTTCTTGCACCTACTCGTAAGGTTTGTTTTCTTTTTTGTTTGAAAGGCATACATATAAAAAAAAAAGTATACAAAATGTTTTTTGAGTTTAACAAACATTGTGAAAACACTTTGCACAACCTAGGCTTCTCAAGAGATACCACTTGCTAGATCCCCACTCAGGTTTCTCCAACCACTTAAAGAAGGTGGAAAACTAGAGACTTGGTGGCACTAGCTCCCCTCCATGACACTCACTTCTCAGGCTCACCAAGTCTCAATTCCCCAAAGAGGAATTTTTTCCTCTACACATGCTTAGTGAAGATGTGAGGTGGCTTCAAATTGACCTTTCCTCCACTAGCAAGTGAAAGGGATTTTGGCCACTATAAAAAAGGTTCTTAGTGAATACTCAAGAAGATGGTATCTCATGAGCATCCAAGAAGCCACTTAAGACTTTAATAACTCTCCTAGGGGCTCTTATATGTTTTATGATAGGTACCCTATTTTGAGTGACACTGTATGGATAAAGCCTACATGCCATGAAGACTTGATGGTTTAGTCTTATCCTTTTATATACCAACCTGAGAGAAAAATCGGTTGGAGTCATTCTCTCTATTTAAAAAGGCCCCTCTAAAGGTAACAAAAAACAAGATAAATATGTTATTTTCGATCACCCAAGATCACGTGAAGTGCAAGGGAGTGCATACACAAACAAATTTTCCTCACACTCACATAATGTTCATTTTAATTCCAAAATCCAAATGTGTGGGTGGTTGTGCAAAATGTCTAAGGGTGTTTCTGATTCTCATGATCGCCAAAATGGCATGAGAGAAAATCATATGCACCAAGAAACAAAATGAAAACCACAAGACAACGTAAGCACTAGTAAATTTTAAACTTGCTTGTGATGTTAAATCAAGCACTCAAGATATTTTTAGGCTAACTAATCATTCTATGTGAAAAAGGCATGCAAGATAAAGCAAACTAAAGCAAGAGCCATGCAAAGCGTGATTAGTAGTTTTGAGCCTCAAATCTTTGACAAACAATGATTTAATGTCCAAATATTGGTGACTTGAACCTACAAAAAAAAGGTCAACAATTAGTCACAAAATTAAAATTAAACTAGAAAAGATAATGAAATTAATCTAAAAATTAAAATTTACCCTAAACCTAAATAAGGTAATCTAAAAATTAATCTAAATTAATCTAAATTAAGGCTATCTAAACTAAAATTGATCTAAATACTAAACTACCAAAATTAATCTAGATTTAAGTTAATTATTAAAGTTAATCTGAACTATTATTAATTTAAATAAAGAGAATTTTATTTAAGATAAATTAATCAAAACCTGGATTAAATTATAAAATCTAAATTTAAGCTAAATTTAATCTTAATCTAAATTATTCTAATAAAAAAAAACTAAAATAAAAAGAATAAATGAAAATCTAAAATTCTAAAAATCTAAAATTTAATCTAATCTAAAGAAATCTAAAATTAATCTAATCTACATTAATTAGCCTAAAAATCTTAAAAAACCTAAAATTAATCTAAAAATCTAAGAAAATTAATATTTTATCTAAATTAACATTTAGACTAAGATATAAAATCTAAGCTAATCTAAAATTTTAACAAACTTAAGATTTACTCTAAATTAACAAAGACTAAGATTTAAATTAAAAATTAAAAATTAAGCTAATCTAAAAAAAATTAACAAAATTAAGATTTATTCTAAATTAACAAAGACTAATGATTTAAATTAAAAATCTAAAATTTAAGCTAATCTTAAAAAAATTAACAAAATTAAGATTTATTCTAAATTAACAAAGATTAATGATTTAAATTAAAAATATAAAATTTAAGCTAATCTGAATTTTTTTTTAAGAAAATTAAGATTTAATATAAAAGGACTAAAATTTAATCTAAAAAGACTAAAATTTAATCTAATTTAAAATTATCTTAATAAAGCAAAAGTTATGAAAATGAAAACCCTCATCAAAATTTAAAGAAGCTTTTCTTCAGCAGTCATGCAGAGATGAATGATTTCAGAAGTACCACCGAAAACCAACAAGTTGTGCAAGAAATTGTTGCTGAAATAAATGCAAGTACATCAATTTGACTAGTGACCATGGGTTTAGATAGCTCGTATATGCAGCCGAAAAGATAGTAGATTTGGCAGTACAAAGAGTGCTTGGCAATATCAATGAAGGGCCAATAGTTGGATCTTGGGCTAGTAGGAGAGTTAATGTGGCTAACAAGCCATATTGTAAAAGGCTTCATTGTCAATGGATAAGTCAATGTAGAGTTTCAAGCAACAATGGAAGGTTTCACAGGCTATAGCATGCCAAATTGGAGAAGTGAAAGATTTATACTAGCAAAAGAGAGCTTGGAGGTGAAAAACAAATAGTGTAATCACTTATGCTATGTTTGTTGCCAAACCCGCTATTGTCAAGCCAAAGCCTATCACAAAGAAGTCGGTTGCTGCTAATTTCAGTACTAGGGAAGAATTTATTTAACTCTTCAAAAAGCATGTTACTACCACCAACATGTCAACTATTTAGAAACACAACGAAATGAATATTTGGCCATAAACATGCAACCACAAAAAGAATACGAATAGGTAATAAAGAGCTATTTAGCTGACTCCTACAACTACAACCAAATCCAATAGATTTAGCTCAATTTAAAATTTTAATGATTGTACCACTTCTACCACAGTTGGCAGGCTGACTTTAGGCATAACAACACTATACTTTTATTCGTCTTTATCATCTAATCATACTCTTTATGATGCTAATACATCTCCCAAAAAAAAAAAACTCATAGGGAAGCTATGTGGTGTGTCATCAAGGAAAAGAAGTGGGTGGGTTTAAAGTCTTTTAGCGAGGTAATAAAGGTGTTTCAAATTTTCCTAGCAGACAAGGTAACTCCAACCCATTGGACAAGGCAGGTGATCTATTCCACAATAATTAAAACAACTAACTATACTCTACAATATTATGCGCATTGAAAGAGTTTTTGGGACAAAAATCATCAACAAATGGTGGTTTTGAAAGACTGGAAGAATTTAACTAACAACTAAATAAATAATATTCACTCACAGCAATCAACTCTCTTTCTAAATTTCACGGACAATTTCAGAGACAAATGAGAATATAGGATTTCATAGACAAAGGTGAATATAGGATATTAAAGGATATTACCCAATGATTTCTTGAATGCAATGAAGAAGTATTATGAAAATGAAACAAAACTATGAATGGCTATGCTCAAAAGAAAGTCAAGTTCACTAGATGTATTAGAGAAAAGTTTTTTAGATTAATTTCAAACAACATCAACTAAACCCCAATCAACAATAGAGCACAATAGAAAGCAAGAAGCATAGAAACATGAAACAAAGTCACTTAGTCTTCAAGCCCCCCTTAATTGACCTCTATTGCCCTTCTCCACCTTACTGTAACTAGTATTTCCCTCAAATTGAAGTGCAACTATAACCTATGCCAAATACAAGAAAAATATTAAGTAATGTGTGCTCAAGTACTCAAAGCTCTCAAGCATGTTGAAAATAACTGTGTCCAAAATGACTTGATAGAGAGCCTTTTAAAGGATTCCAAACTAATAATGGATGGATTGGATTAAAATTTGGTGAAGCCCTAAGATCAAAGGCCAAGATTCAATGTGATGAGGAGCATTAGGGTTAGGGAAACATTAGGCCAAAGTTAGGGAAAGCTTTGAAATGAAGGGTTGAGATTTAATTGAAAGCAATTAAATCAATAGTGGAGAAAAAGAGGTAGTTGGAAAATCAAACAATAATAGAAATTATTTGATTTATGGAGGAAAGTTGACTTATGAATTAAATAAGGGTTTAATTCATAAGTGTGAATAAGACAAAAGAAAATAAATAATTATTTTCTTGTGGGATGAAAAGCGGGTTAAATAGATAATTTTATTTAATTGAAGGATAAATGGTAATGTTATTAAATAATTAATGGTAATTAAATACTTATTTAATTATTGGAGGGAACAAGGATTAAATAGTGATTTAAATAATCATGGAGGAATAATTAAAAATTGTGGCATTAGGACATAATCAAATGATGTAATTATGTGAGGAGGATGTTTGACATAGAAAAATGTATCTCGAGAGACTAGGTAATTTTTATGTTTCTACAATTAAAACGAACTACACAAGTATAACCCATGCAATAGAAAGACAAAGAAAAAAATATTGACACAATCATGAAGCTATTAGAAGATGATTGGGGTTCCTTAGATTTTGAACCATCATTCACGGGAGAATACAAGATCATAAACAAAGACTTTGAAAAGTGAAAAGAAAAAACAATAATTTCAACTCAAAAATTTAAAGACCCTTTGAAAGCATTCACCTCAAACACTTTAGAAAAAAAATAAAAATTATACAACAACCTTTGATGAAGTCGATTATCAAAAAACACCAAATCTAAAAAAAATGAACAAGCTTTATGGAAAAGGTTATGAACTTATAAAATAACTTGGGTATAGTGGAAAAAGGACATGTGGTACTATAGAATAAGGTATTTGTGTTCCTATAGAGCCTCACATGCAAGAAAATAATAGTGGTATTGGTTATTGTCCTTCAGAAGAGACAAGCAAGCCTTGACTCAATATCAACACTCTTATAAGCCAACTTTAACATTAGTGCATCCTAAACTAATAGACACTACTAGTCATGATTGGTATCCTTTGAAAGAAATGAAACAAAGAGAGAAATTCTTGCTTAATATCAATTTCATCACATAAAACACTGATTATTTGAATTGGTTAGATTTTACACCTTCCTTTAAAGAAGATTACAAAATCTCTCAATCTAAAGAGTCTAGTGGAGGTGTGACATATTATACTAAGCAAGAAACATCTTTTTTAGATAACAAAGGAACATCTTCAACTTTGGATCAAGAGGGTGTCTTGTCTAGACTCCTCCAAGATCATTTGATATCTCTCCCTCCAAGAACATGAAATAAATTTTACTACCAAAATTCATTTTGTGCATATCATAGAGTTCATGGTCATTCTACCAATGAATGTAAAGCCTTAAGTGAAAAAATTCAACATCTTAAGGAGTGTGGTACTCTCTCTTATGTCGGGCCACCTAATTCCTCTAATTAACACTAATTTCCACTCTCGCATGTTTCTCATCAATCATCTCGGCTCACCCAGTCCTACATCAATTGGGGCAAGGGGTTAGGAAGCCTTTCCCTCGTATGTCACATTTCATTGTCTCTTTTGGTTAGTTGACCCCCTCTCATGTACATATAAGAGCAAGTTTGGTATGTGGATGACATTCCTTAAGTTGGATTTTGCATGTGACATACTTATTCATGATTTAGTTTGATTCAGAAACATCTGACTTGGCATAGGGCTTTCCGAATAAGCTCTTCTTTCTTCTTCTACTTTAAAGTAATTACTCACAATAACGGTGTTAGCATACACTTTAAAGTGGGGGCATACATTGAATCTCATGTTTCATTATGTGATTTTGTTTTTTCTTGTGATGCATCCTTTTCTTGGTGGTGTCATTGGGTTTGATTTCCTCTGAGAGCATGATATTTCTTTGAATTTTCCTCTATTGGAGAGATTATACATGATATTCCCTAAGAAGAGAGTGTACATGAACTAAATAGAATACCTTTGAATGTACCTTACACTATGTTGCAATTAAAATTTCTATTATATGGCCACCTTGCATAATTTACACATTGCATGCCTGTGGAACCATCTCCTTTGTTTATGAGTATCAAAATACAAATTTTTTCTTACCTCATGAAGCTTGACGTTCATTGTTTTGTAGCACCTTGTCAAATATATTAGGAGGTATAGCTTTGGTATGGTTAACGTATGATGAGAAGCCTAAACATGGGAATGAATTTCTCATTATATGGTGAGAAGCCAATATAGAGGCATGACTTTCTCACTAATCCACTCTTTTTTTGGATAATCACCTAGTAGGCAGCTTGAAGTTCTATTGCCTTAGTGTGATCATGAATTTTTGGAAAGAAAACTTATATTTGATACACTGTGTGAGACAAATTATCAAGGCTTGATCCACCTCTTTTTATTTTTTGTGTTTTTCTTTCTTTTAATTATTGACATTCCATGTTTGCATATCATACACATTGTGTGTGTCCCTTTGTGCTTATGTTGGTTTGACGCAGGATCTTCATCATGGGGGCTTGACCACCTCCTTTGATCTTTGTTATCCTATACCATCCACATTGGTACACTCATACCCCTCTTGAATGTTTACTTTAGTATGAGTTCGAAGTAAGTTTCTCCTCTCACTAAAGTGGGGGCTAAATGTAGTGTAGAAAAATGTCTTCATTTACATTTCCACACTTAGTTTGAGAATTAATAACATTAAAATGCGCCTAATATGACCTTGATCCAATCTTGTAGTGTGTTTTACACATTCACATTGGGCTTAAGGCCCTTTTAAGCTAAATTGACTTAATTTTCCCTTAATTTAATGTTCTAAAGTGTATTTATTTACACCTTCACATTAAGTTTTAGGCCCTTGTAAACTAAATAAACCTACTTGTGCCTTATTTAGGGTGTTGTAAAGTGTATCCTAAAACTTTCACACAAATCTAGGGTTTTATTAATAAATTGGGATTCTTTATGCCTTATTTGGCTTTATTTTGCATCCACAAGCCTTAATTAATGCAGTTTTTTAGAGATAATCTTGACGTAAACCAAAATTCAATTATAATTCATGTCCTTTTAGGTTGAGTGGCCCATATTTAGTGATCTAGGACTCATATGCCACTTTCAGCATATGAGTCCCAGCTAGGTTTTAGGGCCCTGATCTAGATTTCAAATCATTCCAAGCATTTTTTAAAAATGTGTACCATAGTTAAGCTTTTTTTAAAAATGTGTCCTATAGTTAAGCCTAATGGGACTCATATGCCACTTTTGGTTTATGAGTCCTGTGTGGCCCAAAATAAAATTTAATTCAAATTATTGGTAGGATTTTATCTTCCTAGTTATGATGTCGGCTTGTATTGTTGTAATTTCAAGAAATTTGGCATAAAAAAGTATAAATACAAGGTTATTTCACTCATTTTCACCTAATACTTTCAAGACAACATTCCTAATATCAATTTTATGATTCCAAGAGTTTACAAGAGCATTCAAGAGCAGTCAAGATCATTTCTAAGACATTCAAGGGAAGAATTCTTCATCAATTATTGTAGTAATTAAAGATCCATCATCATGTCAAGGTTATCAAGAATCAAGCATGCTGTTGAGCTATTGTTGTGATGTTGCATTCAATATCGAGGACTAAGCATTGTTCTACAGCTATTTGAATATCTAAATCTACATCCTTCATGACCATTTCATGCTAGATTGTTGAATTACATATGAAGACATCATTCAAGGTATCCTAATTGTATATTTCATATTTCATGCTTTTATTTCATTATCTCATCATTTGGTTTAATTGCCTATAAGGGGTTTCACCAAGGCAAACCCCCATCTAGACTAGCAATCAACAAGTTTTCCTCTCTTTAATGTGTGATTGCAGGTTTATAGATTGAAGAAAAGTGGATTTGAAGCCTTCAAAAGTACCAAAATGACAAAGTTGTAAATTTTTCCAAAGGTGTCATGAAAAGTTGTCAAGACTCACAAAAAATTGGATCTTTTGAAAAATATCCATTCAATTTGCATGAAATTAGTGGGAAACTGCTTATTCAATCCATCTTCAAAGGATTGGAAAGTTTTAGTTCAAAATTTTTCTCCTAGGGCACTTAGTGACAAAACGAGACACTTCATGATAGTCTAGGCATATGAGTCCCAATGAGGTTTTTAGGGAACAATTTCTAGGTTTCCTTCCTCTCATTTTGCAACTCCATATTACAAATTTTTAGCTCTTCAGGAACCATCTAGGACCCATATGCCACAACTATTGTATGAGTCTTAGTGAGCATTGAAAGTTAGGATTTCAGGGTTTTGGAGCTTTTTTATCACATCTTTCCTCTAGGTGCACCTATGCTCATTCTCAGTTTGTCATTTTGTATTTTAGTTTCATTTTGTAGGTCATCTAGTTAGGTTTTGCATGTCAATTGGATGTCTTGTCTTTCCAAGCCCTAGCTTGGTGGTGAACCCACATTTAATCTATAATCCTACCCTAGGACACCCTACAACAAGATATATTTCCCCCCACTTCAACCTTGGATTGAGATTTCTAGGGTTTCCTTGAATTATATTTGGAGAAAAGTGTTGATTTACATCCTAAACCATAGAGTGACTTTTTTTGACAAATCACTATGTGAAAAGCAAGATTCAATGTCATTATCTACTACAAAAGTAGACTATATTACAATAGGACCATGTGAAACATAGGTGTTGTGGATGAAGCAAACAACGAAAGATATCAAAGTTTCATATGAGGAATATATTCCTATCATGTGTGAAAATAAAAGTTCAATCAATCTTTTAAAGAATTTAGCAATAAATTCAAGAAGAAAACATATATTGATCTAGTATCACTTCTTGAGAAAGAAAGTTGCAAAGAATAAGGTGAACTTAGAGTATGTGCCTATTAAGGATTAGGTTCTTGATATTTTTACAAAGGCTCTTATAAAAGATACTTTTGATTATCTTCGGGAGAAGTTAGGGGTTATTGTTCCTCCTTTCTTCTAGATGCATAAGTGTGTGCATCTGTCAGGGAAGCATTTTAAGATACATTTTTATCTAGGATTGATGTTGTAGGCTACCTCTCAAGGGGAGTAGGTAGTAGTGGCTGTTGGATGCTATAATCTGATGGAGTATATTACGTGCTCATAAGTTGGAGTATACAGAAAAGAGAGTGCAATTGCAAGTGTTTCACTTTGTTTGTTTTCAAAGGGGTAGAGAAAGAGATTTGAATGAGTTTATGGCCCTTAGCCATTGATTTCAAAAGGGGAGGAAAAATTAAAGTGGTTGGAAAACCATAGTGTAGAATTTAGAATGGTTTGAGAGTATGGAGAAGTATTATCTAAGGAGAAAAGGAGGAGAGTGATCTAGAAGAGTAGGTGTTGTTGATGTTGTAGGGAAAACATTCTCTAAAGGGAGAGAATGAAAAATAAATAATTTCCCCTGATAGAGGGACTTCTTATTGTTGTATTGTTGTTGGTTTTTTTTTTATTAGTATGTTTTCATAAAAAGGGTGTTGCCATCAACAACAAAGGAGGGATTGTTGGAAGTTTAGAGATGTTGGAATTATTTATGAGTTTCTTCCAAGTTTTTTCATTGATGTGAAACTGTTGTATGAAGAGAGTATTGGAATGATGTTGTTTTTCATTATGTTAACCCCTAGCATTGGAGTTGTTGCAAGTATGGATTTGTTGGTATTAATGTCAACACAATGTTGTTGGTGTTGTCATTGATGTCCTACTTTAGTATAGTAGCAAAGATTGTTGGTCTGACATTTGTTTGAGAATATTGTTGTAATTGTTGTAGTGTTGTAGATGATGTAGATTTGTTATAGAGATGTTAGTAATATTGTTGATGAAGATGGTTCACCTATTTTCCAAGTACTTTTGAGAAAATTTGAATAAAAGAAAGTTTGGTATGATAGAGTGGCTTTCAGTGTTTTTCTCTACATTTTTTCATGGTTGAAAATTTTCCCATGAAGTTTGGAAATTATGATTAGAGGTATTATATCTAGAGTTTCAAGTCCTAGATCATTCTTCAGTAGAATATTTTTTTGACAATATGTCTATTTAGTAAAACAAGGTGTCTGGGAGAAATGAGATCACTCTAGATTTCTCTATAGTGAATTTTTTGGTGTTGTGGATCTTTGAACATGCTTATAATGGTTTTATCTACCCTCTCTTGAATTTTTAGGTGCTAAGTTGTCCCACAAGGTTATTTGGTGTGTTGGGTGTCTATGCTAGCATGTTTGGTTGTGTAGAATGAAGAAATTCTTGAGTTTTAAGTGGTTGCAGTAGTTGTGTGGTATATTCTAATGGTGTTGGAGTATTTTGAGATTCTTTATTAATAAATTGAAGTGTTTTTATGTGGTTTGTGAGATGTTTCTAGACCTTGAGTGGTGTTTTTAGATTTTCTTGTTAGTGTAGGTTTGGCTGACTTGGAGTGCTAATGCTAATTATGGAGGATAATTGTTTATTAAGGAAGTGTTGAGAAGTGTGTTTGTGTATATTTGGGTTCCAATTAAAGAGTGGTGTTTTTTGGCTTTACTTCTGTATATTTTGAAAGTTTCTAGCACCAACCTATTTGGTGTTGCATGGTTGAGGTGTATACATTTCATTAAGACCAACCTAATTGAGACTTTCTTAGGTCGTGGATAGAATAAGTGCAAGGATAATTATTGTATGGAGTGTTTTGTGTGTGTGTGTATGATGCAAAAAATACAAAATTGATCAAGTGTGTTGATACAAGTGTTAGCCTTAATGTCTATGACTTCCTAATGTAGTGAGTAGAAGGTGTTTACATTTCAATTTTTTTGATAAGTTGTTTGTGCTTTAGTGGAATTATACCTTCAACATATGAGAGATGTATTTTAAGTACTTCAAATTGGTAGTGAACCACCCCTTGTTATTTCTTTCTTCTAGATAGTGAGTCCTTTGGTAGTGAGCCATAGATAGTGAGCATTTCTTTATCTTTTTAGGCAGTGACCCCTTAGTAATGAGCCTTATTATATTAGATGTTACAATTCATATATGTGTGAGGTAATCCTCAGCATGGTTTTTCCATTCTTATTTTTTTCCATATAAATCTATTGTTCTAATGGTTTTGATGTGTTTGCATTACTTCTTTACATGTCTACATTTTGTTAATGCATGTTAAGGGTTTAATGGTGGTTAAGGGTTTAAGAACTAATGTAGATCTAAATGTTAATGACGGATTTTGATGTTTTAAAAGTAAACAACATATTCACCCCCATGTTAGTTGTCTTGTGCATCTAACACTACTATTCTAGCCATCCTTAACCACTAAATATGTGTTTTTTTTTATAGATACAAGCTCACTCAAATAGAACCAAGTGGTAAGATAAAATCATGTGCCAAAAAACCATGAGAACATAAAAATATTGACCCCTCATTTAATATTGGGTACAAAGTTTTCACTTTGAAAAATGATTTCCTCAAAAGTTAAATTATTATCCTACATCTTCCACACATCAAATAATAACTCAATGTTACAATGCAACTTTACACGTAGCCCCAAAGAATTATCTGATGTTGATAAACACACCTTGTAGGTGCACCACAATTAAATAATTATTCAATTATGATATTTTATGCAATGGTGTACAACACCAAATCCTAACATATAATAGCTAAAAATAATTAGTCCAACCACCATCATTTTTAAGGGACACATAATTTTAGAATTTGATATTGATTTTCCTATGACAAGAAGAGAATCTCTTATGTTCTGCTATAAGGATTAAGACAAGAAATAATCATTTGGTAGATTGATGTATTGAACATGATATATATGGAACATGCCTCCAATTAGTATACCAATGGTTTATTTTAAATCCTAAGGGATATCTATCTCCACATATATCTTTAATTGGGATTGAGAAAAATAAAAAATAAACTATTTCAACACAAAAAACCCTGCTTATAAACAAGGTGATATGTTTAAGAATGATCATTAAATAAAAGGTTAGCTAGAGAATTCAACCTATTCAACAACCTTAAGAACTTGATGGAAGGAAACAACAAAGTCCCTAGTGAGAGAAAAAATGCAAACAATAAACAAAACAAGGTTTATGTTGAATCAATACACATCTATGGTTGTCTTCTATAAATAAAAAATGGAAAAATTATTTGGTCACATTTTGGATAACATTTAGTTTAACTTTGTGGGAGACTTAATTAACATTTTACTTAGCTATGGGTGATCCCACAATAGTGGTTTACAATTTTTGGCCAAACTAGACATTGAAATTATTATTTTTAACTAAATATTCACATTCAAGCATCTATAGTAGCTAAACCATGAAGAATTTGAAGATGATACAAACTAGAGTCTCATCACATTTTTTCATAGATTCTAAAATTATTTTTTCAAATTTTTGGAATTAGATTGCACTTTTTCCATCTCCCACTAAAATTGATTTTTTAAAAAAATATTTTAAAAAGTGATGCTCCGTGATAACGTATAACTTTTTTTCATGAAGGATAAAATTATAATTCTTTTGAATTTAGATTCAGAACTCTCGATATCTAGTGCTTCCACTTGGTTAGATAGTTTTTATTGAATATTTTTTCTTTAATCAAGTTTTGAAGTTAAACCAATTACAATTCAGATATAGCGACTATATAACGATAACTTTTTGTATATATCAAAATTATATTTTTTCTTTTGTTGGATCAAGGACTTCAATATCTGGTGCACTCATATTTTTCAAACTTTTTTTTGATAATCTGCTATTTTTCCACATGTGCGAACAAAGACCTTCATTTTTATGAAAACCTATGTTTAATAAAACTAAAAAAACAATACATAATTAAACTAAAACATATTAAAATTATATTCAATGGATAGCTCATTCTAAGGACTACCTGATTCCAATTTGGTTTGTGAAGATTCATCCATTTTCATCCTCAACCCGAGCTTGGCGCCAAAATTTAGGTTTTATGTCTCGGGGATGAGGAATAAGGGGTTCGAGAACTCCCCTTTATAATGGTTTTGTTGGATTTTTGGAAAGCATTAAAGGGTTCTGAACCCAGTTCTAGCTAACCCTAAAAATCAAGTTTTTGCCATGCATTCATTTTTGGTGAGTTTTCCTTCCTCACTTCAATTGTAAACCACTATTGGGCTTCACCCCTATGCAACATACTTCTAGATAGATAATCTATAAGAGTAAACTTATCTAACCATTTGGTAATATTAATATCTATGACTAGTAGAAGAGTATCTAGAAGGTTTTCATACCCAATACATTGTGAAACACTTTGAATGAAATTTGAGAGCTCTCTCCATAGAAACACCATTTGTCACTCCATTGCCAACAAGAACAACATTAATAACTAAAAGACTAATTTTAAATGTCATTGTAAAATAAACCAAATATCTAACTTGATAAAAAAATTAAACCTTTTTTAATGTATAAAAACAAAATATCAATCTCATACTCAAAAAACAATATAACAAAAATATATAATAAGAAAACCATACATCAAACCAAACCAACCTCTCTCCCTTCCACACAACCTTCAACCTTTACACCCTTCGTATAATTTCCTAACTAAACAATTAACTTTTGATTTTTTATTTTTTTTCTAAAAGTAATTTGTACAAATCATGACACATATATGCGCACTACATAAATTTAGTGCGTTTGAAAAATATTCAAAAAGTAATCATTGTGAACATCTATTTACAATTAGGGCAACGTGTTCTTCTCGTAGTAGTGGTGACGCAACATTAGGAGCGTAAGAGTGATGCAAAATAAAAGTACTTCACGAAGTAATCGGGATATGAAATGCGAAGTGCCTATCCTTTCAGCCGCCCCCAAGTTTGCTTTATGCCTAAATTTCTATGCTTTTATCACTACCTGCGGAAACTTATTGTGGTCATTCATTTTCTTCATTTTAGTGGCCCCCTATGCACCTGTTAGATCTGCAGCATCTTAAATTCTTCCACGATACACCGAACTCTTAGCTTGGGTAACCCGTTTTCTTCGGTTGGATGTTGAAAATGGTTCCCCGAACTGAGCGTTTGTCTGGTCTGAGTTTTGAGTTAGGTTAAACCTCGTGTAATCTTCCATCGCCTGAATCTCGTCGCTTATTTTTCTCTATAAATATACAAATATATTCCTTGGTTATTTTGTAGAACTACTTTAATTTTCACTCTGTTTACGTTAGTAGTTGCATATCTTGATGAACTTCTGTAAAGGCAAGTCAAGTTTCGAACAGGGGTGGTAACGAATGGGTGATTTTTTAATGCTGTGGGGGGTCTTCAGCGAGGATAAGTCTTTGAACTTCTAGTTCTGTTAGCTCTGTCAATAATTATCATGGATTTCAGTCGCTTAAGCCAAAGCCTGGAACGTAGTTTACAGAGTGAAGTCACAGAACGGGAGGGAGAAAATAAGAGGAAACGTCAACGAACAGTCTATAACGAAGCTGGAGAGTTTTTAGATAGAGAGGAAAAGGAAAGTGAACTGTCTCCCCCAGCAGATGATAGTGAAGTTCAAGAATTTTTTGCCCTGGTGGACAGAATCCAAGCAATGAAAAAGCTTTTTAAACAGAAGCAAACGAGTTTCTGTTCTGCAGAAAAGATACCCACAGTCCAACATGTGCTTGGCAAAGATATCAAACCTAAATCTCCATGGAAGCCCTCATTCGTGTGGGAGGATTTTTCATTCTCGGCTGGAGAAGGTAGCTCGTCTGCGCAAAGTGATTTAACTTCTACAAACAACAATGGAGGATGTTCTGTAAGATCCCTTAAACCAGCTATTGGATCTGATAAGTTTAAGCAAGTGAAGAGCTTTGATCTAAATATAGAGGCGAGCTCTGAAAGCTAAGCATGTCTCTTTTGGATTTTGTATGTTTATATCGCATTCCGTTGGTGTTGGAAATTTGGTTTTGCCATCCTGTCCTGTTGGCTTTTGCATCGTTGAAAATGTAAAAAAATGATCATGTTGTGTATTTATCTTTATAAAATTGAATTCTTGCTCTTGTGCTACTATATTTATATTAGTGAGTGTTGCCCCAAGTTTTTTCTTTTTTTAAATGTTTTTCCTTGTAAGACAATGGTCAAAATGGTCAAAATGTTAAGTTGTTGGCAAAACTATAAAGTTTCAAATTACTATCAGCTTGTGAAGAGTTTATCACAACCATTTCAGCCTTGAACAAGGTTCCTAAGTGTGTCAAAATCTGACATTATTTTCTCAACCTCTTTTGTCTAAAGTCTTTTTAAGATTTTCATCAAATTACAAGTCTTTAAACTCGCATCAAAGCATTTCTTGATGTGAGTCGATTATTGTCTTAGTCCTTAAAATTTTGTTAATGTCAAAAAGGTTGTAACAACCTTGTCAAAAGCCAACAAGGTTCTTAGAAGATGTAACATGATCAAAGATTTTGAAAAGCCAATTGTTAATGAAGATTTAACATTCAAAATTTGGGTCAAAATAATTAAGTGGAGATCAGTGGCATAATTTTTAGAAAATGTTAGGGGTTTCCAAACCTGTGATGGATTTCGACAAGGTTGTCGCAACCTTGTTGGCTACACATAACTAATTCATAAGCAATGGATTAAGGTCAAAGTTTTAAAGAAGCCCTCATATGTAATGAGAAGATCCTTTGAAATGGTGAGAAAATGATATTAGCAACTTTTGGAAGAAGTTTTCAAACAAGTGTTGGAATCTAACAAGATTCTACAAACCATCTTAGCCTCAAATAATAAAATTCAAATGGAAACACATGTTAGTAGAAATAAGAACAATACATATGGTAGCATTAAATTTGTCATTAATACATTCTCAAAGCCTAGGAACATTAAATAATACCCCATATGGAATTATTTAATCATTTAAAGGGGAATTTCGCAAGAAATTATTTGAGAAATAATGACACTAGGAAAGTAGGTTTACAAAGCTTGAGAAACAAGTAGTTCTTAGGAATCCCTAGATCCTCTAGATGTTAGAGATAGCGAGTTGCAAGAAAAAGTTACATAATTCCCTCAATCCCTACAATCTATAAGGGAAATTTTTGCATTGAATATATTAGTTTCATGAGTGATTTTAGAATATGAGAATGCTTACAAGAATTTAAACTTCATCCAAGATCACGTAATTCTACTTTTTAATTCTATTAAAAATGAAGTAAAATCATTTGTGGTATGAGTGCATATTTAGCAAAGTAAGCATATTGATACTTGAAATTAGAAATACAAGACTAGGGCACGTAAACTTGGATGAATTTTGGGAGATGATGGGTAAATAAAATAGACTAGTAATTACATAGATATTTTTGGAGAGTGGATTATTACAAGATTTTTCTTTTCCTATGGTAATGCAATACCCAAAATTGGTAATTTGGAATGTATTAGCGATTATGATCCCCAAGCTCATAAAGTGAGAACTAATTATAACAAGATTATTGCAAAGCTACATAAAGATTCTTTCACTATGATACTTAGATTACCCTAAAGAGAGGTATTCATAGACATGGATGCCACATTTTCATATCAAATTTGTAAAAAGAAGTAGATTCAATGTTGAAATACAATAGCTAGGAACTAGTTTGTAGTCCTTCAAAAAGGAAATTCTCAGTTGCCTAAAAATTTGCATAGGTCACAATTGGCATGTTACATCCCATTTTTATTTCCCTTTCGACTATGTTATCATTTAAGGTATGATGGTTAATATTTATATCATGCTGATATATTCTTTCAAAATACAGGATTATATTTAAATGATAATGTAAAATGAAAGTATATTTTCATGCCTAATATTTTTAAAGAAAGCATGGGGTAAAAAATTATTGAATAAAAGAAACATAACAGAACAACAAATTAGCCTACAAAAACCACCAACCCATCAAACAAAAAATTGCCTATAGGGACCCAATAGAAGGAACCAATTACACATGAAATTCTTCCAAGATTACCTTTTTGAGGGACAAAGACAACTCTAAGGATAAAAGACCCAGTCATCTACAATCCACCTCTCCACATGCTCAAAGGCCCACTTTTTCAAAAGATCAGCAACCCTATTCCATTCTCTAGGAATATGATGAAAACAAACAAATTCCAAAGAACTGCCTAGATTCAAAATTTGTTTGATCACAGTAGCTAGTTTCCAATTTACACCATCAAATCTCTACTTATTCAACATGTCAACTATAATCTAAGAATTAGATTCTGTAACACCCCTCTTATTTGCTATGTTTTCTCTGACAGTTCAGATACATTGATTTACCATATATTTATGATATTGTTATTTGATCGCAGACAGGGATGCAATGATAGATCTATATTGATGAGATGATACACTAGGTGGATGCTTTTTTTTATGTTATGCTTTTTATTAGCATAGTTGTTATTTGATATAATATCAAATATGCTCATATGTTTATTATTGATGTTTTGTTTTGTCAATCTTGATGTGACTATATTGGTGAAGAGGACAGGATTACATCACTCACTTGTGTGCACTCTATCATTTTGTGATTCTCTCTTCACAATGTGTGTGATGTATTAAATAGATACATGTACGACATATGCTTTGTTTGTAGGTTTGCATGTTCACTAGATTCACAGGTCTGAGCATGTTCACTACCCAACAGTAATGTGGATTGTGAGATAGTAATGGGTTACCTAGTCAAACCTTTACCCTAGTACAGTGTGTTCTCAATCCATGTATTAGTTGTATTTTTTATCCACGTTTGCATTTTTATTTTATTTATTGTGCAAGTTTATTTGTGAGAATTAATTTATAAATGTTATGATTGGCTATTTAATTAATTTGGATTATTGATGTTGAGGCTTTATAATTGATAGATTAATTAATTTAATTTATTTTATAAAGTGATTTTAATTGTTATATTAAATTTGATTTGAAATAAATAAGTTATTTAAATTTCAAATGCATCTATAAAAGATCTTTGGAAATATCTATGGTTGTTGTAGAAAAGATATTTATTTTGTAACTAGAAGTTAGAAGATATTTACTACGATAGTTGAAAATTGATTCCTAGAGAGAATTATTGAGATGGAAAAGAAAGGAAGTTATTTTCATTGAAGAAAGAGAGGATGTTGAAAATGATTGAATTATTTTGGGGTTTTTAGATTTTAATATTAGTAGCTCTTGGAAATGTTTGGGGATCTAGATTTGTTGCATTCTTTTGGTTCTAGATTATTTTTTGTTCTTTGGAAAGTGGTAATTCTTCTAGGAAAAGGCTTTGGAAAAGTTGGAAATTAAAGGGAAGCTCTACATCAAACTTTGAATCAAAAAATCTTCTGGAATAGGTTCTTTATTATCTTTGTAAATTTAATTTGAAAAGTTTATTTAAATTATTATTGTTTTGCAAATTGGAAAGGTTTCCTATAGAAGAAGATTTCATTATTTGTAGAAGTTTTTGTTTCTAAAAGATTGCTGAGAATATTTATAGCCTTTGTAGAAAATAGTTATAGCCTCTGTAGAAAATATATTTTAGATCCTCTATTAAAATTGAGTTTTAGAAATGGATTTACCCTGAAGAAAATTATAGTTAAATTTAGAACTTTAGTTGAAATTGAATCTTCTGTGAAATTTTTCCAAATATTTCCTATAGAAAATCTTATGTAAAATTAATATACCCATGGAGCAATTATTTTGATAATATATATATATATATATATATATACAATTATTTGTTAAAACTAGTGTAAATTTCCTATAGAAAAAATCATTTTTAATTTTTTTATGAAAATGGCCGTACGATGAATGTTATTAAAAAAAAAACAAAGGGAATTTAATTTGTTTGTGGGAGGCAGGGGGCTACCCCATCGCCGCCCCCAAAAGGGGAGATAGATTATGAGGCAACACTCAGTGCTACTACACAGGCCATGGCCCCTGTGGGGAAGGTTGTGTATGCAACCAACCCGCAACCCACAACCCACAACCCATAGCCCACAACCTTTGTAAAGGCTGGGTTCTAAAACTTATTATTTGCCTATGTGATGTGATTTTGTTATTCTTTTTAATATGTTTTTTCCATATCTAATATATGTAATATATATTATAAATAATTAATATATATTATTTATAATGTATATATATAATAAACATATTTATATATGGTTAATTTAAAATGCATAAGTTGATATTTTAAAATTTTAATTGGAAAAGTATAATTGATTTTTATAATTAAATAATATATATTTTTATGTGAGTATATATATATATACATTTAATGGTTGTTATTGCAATAGGTGCATGTAAGCACAAATAGTTAACTTTAAATGATGGATTATTTTAATTGAGGAAATTGAGTTAATTATTATGAATAGTTGTGAAATTGAAAGTTAAACATTTAGTTTAATTTGTTGTTGATTTATAAATTGGAGTTATGTTTAAATGATGTATTTTAAATATGAGTTATTGATTTATTTGGATTTAGGAAATCCTAATGGTAGTTCATTTAATTACATGAGTTGCTTGTTTTAATTACATATACTTTTGCAATGGTGTATTGGGGGGATATTTTTTATTGGGGAAATATAAGTCTTCTAGAGATTGTAAAATTGAGAAAAGGGTTGTTGTGTCTTTGGTTTACCCTTTGAGATTTCCTTGCATAATGCATGTAGTTGGGATTCAGTATTTGACATTCATAGGGATGTGTTACCTCTTGAGTTATGGTGGTTATTTATTATTAGTTTTGGTTTGTTGTCTACCCTTGGGTTGTGGAATAAGTTATTGTGTTTTCAATAGGGGAGTGGCTTTCAAAGGGGGACAACACACAAAGTGGTGCTAGGATAACTCGTATGAGAATTAGTTTAATCAATGGAAATTAAATAACCTATATTAGGGGTAAGGGTAGATTAATACATTTAACTTGATAATTTAGCCTCGCTCATTGGCTCAAGGGCTTGTGTTAGAATTGAGATGAGTCAAGAAGGTCTTGAATGGAAAGATCATTATCTTGCCTTCTCAAAAGATAATCAATTCTTCACTGGTATGCATGTGGGGCCAGAGTACGTGAGAGGTTACCAAGATAACCTAGGATGGGTGCCGAGACCTAAGAAGATCTCCTAAGGATAACCAATGTAAAATTTGTGATGACACTCCTATAATAATACTTGGTTTGTATTGTACAATGGTGGTACTTGATTCAACAGTTCTAGAAGCATTGTAACCTTATGTTATGTGTTTACTGGTGCATTATTGTTTTGTATGTTTCGTATATCTAGAGGTAGTGGGTTTGTCTTGGTTTCCTTTTAATATCTCTAAGCACAGGGGTTGGGCCTACAAGTAACACATGGCTAGGTCGATTGTGCACCTTACATTGTTGGGATTTCTTTGCTTGTTCGTGATGGCAGGATCTTGTAGTTCAGAGAGATCATGTCTATATGGATATGTTACTTCTCTTATGTTCATTATATCAATGTGACACTATGTATTTTTATTCCTCATTTGTAATCAAGGAGGATCCATGTATTTTGTAATTGTACCATTTTGTATGACCTACCACATCTTGGAGATGAGCTTTGTAATGGTATATTGACTTAATGTAATCTTTGGAGGAATTCATTATTGTACTTTTGTATATTATGCAATGGGTTAATGCTTTGATGTATGTTGTTTATCATGAGTTAATTTCTTATGCTATGGTTAGATTAATTTTGTCAGTTTTGGGATTCACATGTAAATGTCTTGTGTGGCCTAGAGGATGTATGTGTTTATAGTAGACTACTTTACTTGTTATTGTTACGCTTTTTAAGAAAAAAATTAGTTGTGCTTCCATTGTGTTGCATCATCCTCTAGGTTATGTGACAGGGTTTTATAGATTCACATATAATCCTCCTCCATCCCAAGGAACACCCTCTTTCAATAGCATGAAAAATTGCAAGAGCCTCCATGAGATTATTAGAATGGTGACCCTTATAAATAGAAAAGAAAAACATCACCCCTCCATTACTATCTCTGCCAATACCACCAATCCCAACATGCCTAGGATTCCCACTAGAAGATCCATATGTATTTATCTTCAACACACTTGAGGGGGAGCACACTACTGACCCTCCCAATGAATCTTCTTCTTAACCTAACGAGGGAGATTACTACTAGAGAAACTAGGCCCTATACCCTACAAGTCTAGATTCCTCACAAAAGGAAAATCACTTGGATCCATAGAAATGGATAGGTCAGATTTAGCTAAAATAGTCTCTTGGATCTTGTTGAAGATCTTCCTCCATAAAATATCCCTTTCCTACTTAACATCTTGGAAAACGCTTCTATTTCTCTAAAGCCAAAGGTGCCAAATAATAAAGGTAAGGCCTATAATCCAAGCAATCTGAAGAAAAGTCATCTTAGGAGGAGGCCTCCCCAAGCTTTCCTAGAACTTAATCAAAGAAGAGGCATGAACACAGGGATGACCCCAAACCCCCCACCAAAGATTCCAAATCCTTCTAGAATAAGGACACTAAAGGAAAAGGTGTGAAGAACACTCCTCACTATAATTGCACAAAACATAGATAGAAGGCCCTTGGAAACCTCTTTTCGATAGATTTTCCCAAGTAAGACATCTATTGTGAACAACCAACCATAAAAATAAATTACACTTTGGCCAAGAAAATTTATTCCAAACCCACTTCCACCAAAGGGACCCTAACCTTTCGATACAACTTTCTATCAAGCTCCATATATCCAAAGGAAACAAAGAATCTTCCCTTTGTATCAAGACCCCAAGCAAGAATATCCTTGTCTTGAAGAGAAATACACATTCTACTAGCAAATATTTTTGCAAGCTCTTGCCTCTCCTCCTTAGAACCTCTTGGAGGCCACTCCTAGGTATCCTTACAATGCCACATATCCACCTTTCCTAGGACCTGAATTTTTTTTAAAGTCTTCCACCTTACACCAACCAACTTTCGACATGCTATCATAGATAAGAAACAAACACTCCTTTATCAACTTTTCCCCTCATTTATGTGAATTATGTCAATATGATTTTATTTTCTATGATATTAGACTAACTACATTTTGGGATCAATGAGGTTGATGTAGGAAAAAAAATTCCCCTCCATGATGAGCGAGAGTATCATTGGAGATAGGGAAGTAGATTTTGGAGAAAATCCTTGGTCATCAGTGAAGTCGAGAACATTCACACACTTATGCACTTATAGTTGTTTTTATTTGAAATAGTTTCATATTATATATACATATATAGTTATATATAATCATATATGATATGTTATTATATATAACTAGCCAATACTTATACTACTCTTTGATTGACAACTGAAGAATGATATCTTACTAGAAGAATAAAAGGTTGAATATGAGTACTCAACTTTAGAGGTAGTTGTAAAGTTATGTCAAGTAAATGGAATTTAATGGTTTTAGGATGGATGAGGAATTGGGATAAACTATAAAGGGGAGATGTGTAGAGCATGTATAAAAATGAGAGAAATGAGGGATAAAATGAGAATAAGTACAATAAAAAGAAGAGAGTGGAGAAGAAAAAGAAGGAGAATAGAGATCTCAATTGGTGAGGGAAGAATAACATTTAATTTTGAGAAATTAGGTGTGTAGGATATAGTAGTTCTCTTAAAATAGATATGGAGAGCATTCTTTGTAGGACACATTAAATGGGAAAATTTGTTTATACTCTATAGCTCTACTTTATGGTTATTGAAATTATGAAAGGAATTGAGTAAGTTAGAGGTTTTCAATGTTGGCCTATAAGGTTCTAGATAATTTCATTAGTTTCTTCTTATTTATTTGGCTTTGAGTTTACCTTAAGGTTAGTTAAAAATATTTAATGTATTTAGCCCTTCAATTTTATTCTACAAAGAGTTATCTCTATGTTAATTTCCCTATACCCTCAATAGAACACTTTTGTATCATTGCAAATATTTTGACCATAAGACTTAGTGCATGTAAAGTTTAGTCTTTGAACCTTTAGGTTTTGTTCATATAAATTTTAATGTTTATGGTCTATAGACCTATACATGCAAAAGTTAATTGTTATCAAACTTTAATTGTTGAGCATATAAAATATGTGCTTTCTTTAGTTTTTCTTGTGATAAAATGAAACTATAATTTTGTGAACAAATTTTTATTTTTCTAATATTAAAATATTTATTTTTTCTTCTTTGTTAAAATACTAAAGTATGGACCTCTATAATTAATGTAAACAAATATATCATTTGTATAAAACTATTGGTTTGATAACTCTATGCAAAAATGATATCATTTTTACAAACCTATTGGCCTCATATATCTATTTAAATAGAGATATCATTTGCATAAAACTATTGGCCTAATAACTCTATGTATACAAAGATATCATTTTTGTAAATATATTAACCTCATAAATTTGAATAAACAAAGATAACAATAGTGTATGCATTGGATTTCTATCTTTCTATTAAAGGTCCAAGTACATAGGAAGGATCAAAGCCTAGTGTTAATTTATCAATAGTTATAATTTATAACACTATGACTAATATCATCAAATAAGGTATTTTTATTAATAATTACATGATTTTCATCCACATGTATTAAAGGCTTGATGCGAAGCACAATTTTTATTATGAATTCATTTATATGGGTATGGACCCCACATCCATAGCTTTCCAACCAAGAAACAATATAATAGAAATTACAAAAAAAATAGAATTGTATATTTGAAAAATAAAAACTTGTTAATTTTTTTTTAAAATATTAAATTAGTGAAATATCCAAAAATATTACAAAAAAGATATTAAAATTATATTAGATCTATTTTATTTCATTCTATGGTAAAATATTAAAAATAAAAAATTTAGTTGAGTTCATGCATAGAAGTGATAGGGAACTAAGGTATACAAAAAGGAAAGGAGAAAGGGTCCATATTAGATAGAAATAATTAAAAAGATGTACAACATCAAAATTCTAATAAAATACAATTAAATGATGTGTCACAATAATAGGGATAAAAATTATGCTCATTTTGAGGAATTTATCCAAGGACAAAAATGATTACCTCACATGATGGAAAAATCTATATCCACCATGTAGAATAATAATATAGTGAGCCCACACAATGGTGAAGGAAATTCATCAAGGTAGATATTTACTAGAACACTAAGACGATGGTTGTTATTTCTAGTATAAGAAATTTCCAACCAATTTTTTCCATAGGGAAGACATAGTCATTGACCTAGGGATTTAGTGAGAGCATAAAAATTCATTGTATTATTTCAAAGAATACATCAACAATTATATGGCACAAAGGGAGTGGTTGAAAAAAATAGTTAAAATTGGTTAACTATTATACACACCCTTCCAGTTACACCTGCCACATATAATGTAATATGTTACATTGTTATTTTCTAACATTACCCCCCTTATTACATTGTTCCAACAACTATATCCTTGAAAGCTCTAATGCATCTCTTAAGGGACCCCCCTTAAGGTTTACTTAATAAAATTGGTTGATTATAAAATATATATACATCTTTGTGAAGATAATCCTTGAAGAAACAAATCCCGAATTAGGTGGGCTCCTCCAAGTTTCCTTGTAACCCTTGGAAAGGTGTAGCCCCTAGCTAAATTCTCGAGTTCTTCCTCCCATGAACCTTTTGAATTATAGACAGTAGTTATGGGACAACCACCCTCCAAGTCATCTCCTCAACCCTTGTAAAGGTATAAGCCTTGGTTGAGACTATAATTACTAGACAACCATCCTCCAAGTTGTCTCCTCAACCATCACAAAGGTGTAATCCTTGGGTCATAGCCTTGAATTCTTGTTGGGAAAAAATCTATATTGATTTCTTCACCAAATTCCATAC